>JACEEZ010018938.1:330000-355000 GCA_016584305.1 Chionoecetes opilio
TTAATGGCACGCCGATTCTGGGTCAAAAAGATAGAGGGCAAAGCATCCTCGCACTACCAGCCTGCTGCCTCAGTCTCGCTCTGCCCCTGTGTGTTCATTGTTGTAATTATTCGCTTTTCTGCGCCCACTGACGGATTCTATGGGGGGTGGGGAATGGGGCACCGTGGCCGTGACACTCTAATAAAAGAAGAAATCATGTAGTTCCCCCCCCACCCCCGCCTCAAATGTGAATATATTAAGTACGGCTTATTTACATGTGCTTTTTAAATACGGGAACATCTGCATGCACATAGTAACACATTAAGGTTAATATTTCGTGATACTGATGCACAGGTTTGTTATTTTAACCGGTTATTTATTACTATTAATGCCAAAAGAATATGATACAGTAAACCCTATCTAATTCGAGCCCGTATAATTCAAACTTCGGATAATTCGACCTGTTTCAGGCCAGGTCGAATTTTTCAACAACTTTCCATAATTTGAACAGAAGTTCAAATTATCCGGGCCTTACTAATGCGAGTCCGAACTCTCCCATGCGGTGCATGCCGCGGCTGCCTAGCATGACCAGATAATACGATAATTATTGTATAAATACGATGGTTTTGGTGAGTGCAAATAATACAATCTTTGATGTTTTGGCATGTGAGTTCTTATTGTGTGGAGGGGCTAGAGGTGACCATCGGATATTTCAGACTTTCGGTTAATTCGACCCCAGTTAGTTCGAATTACAGAGGGTTTACTGTACAATAATACTAAATGATTCAGGCGTTTAAGTACGGCAAGTTTCTCGGTGTGTCCCTTTCAAGCCCTGAGTGTACCGTTCTCTGTCTTCTGCTCCAATAAACCTGTTGTAGGCTATACTATCCTAACCATATGACAGTAACCTGACATTAAACTAAAGTGCTTTATAAAGGATTATATGCGAATTTCCTATTACGTTATTATGTAGTAGGTTTATTGAAAAATGTAGAACAGAATAAGAATAAGAATAATTATGCCACTAATGCGTCAGGAGACAAAGGACCACATCATCGCGTTTACTAAGTCAAGTCATGACAGCCGTGTTGGGTAATACGACGAAGCTGATTGCATAACCAAACATAACCTTCAACTGAACCTCCTCACCAGGATAACTAATATCAAGAGAAGCACCAACATGAACTTGTAGACAAATATTGTTGTGTAAGAAGGAGTAAGCGATGGAGGAGGAATAGTATAGAGGTTATGCTTATCAATAACATTAAAGTGTCATCTTACTCTTGTCTTCATCAAAAAGTGGCAGCAATGTGCATATATGTGGCCTGTGAAGCATGTGTGTGTGTGTGTGTGTGTGTGTGTGTGTGACTGTGTGTGTGTGTGTGTGTGACTGTGTGTGTGTGTGTGACTGTGTGTGTGTGTGTGTGTGTGTGTGTGTGTGTGTGTGTGTGTGTGTGTGTGTGTGTGTGTGTGTGTGTGTGTGTGTGTGTGTGTGTGTGTGTGTGTGTGTGTGTGTGTGAGTCCGATCCCCACATTGCCCAGCCGCTCAGCCCGCCTGCCGTGGCCTGCAGTGATTGGGTGTATCCGGGGCAGGGCGGAAGGGAACCGCACATGAGAGGCGAGGGCGGCGAGGGCGGCGAGGCGTGAGGGGATGAGTGACAGCAAGGGAAAAGAGAGGGCAAAACAGGACAGAGGAAACAAATCATGAGGGATAAGAAAGGGCGTGATACCAAGTTATGTTCCTCACACCCACTGAACCCACCACACACACACACACACACTTACACAAAGCTAATCCTTGAGCTTATCTTCCAAGGGGTGGGCAAGGCCAGGGAGGTGCGTCGCCAGTAATCCCGTGCCACCCACGTCGGCAGGCGGGACGCGGTGCTGTGCCTGTCTCCGCGGCTCCTCTAGTCTAGGCGTGACGCTCCCTACAGTCTTGTATAGTGACCCATCTTGAGGCAACGAGGAGACGGTGAAAATGTGACAGTGTTTGGAGACTGGTACAGGTGAGGCAGTGTTGGCAGGGACTAGGGAGGGCGAGCTGTTCCCTCACGCCCCGCCCGCCATGGCCCGCCCCTCACAGCAGATGACACGGCCGCTGCGTCACGGTGCTTGCAGGTCTGCCGCGCCCGAGGACGCCGAGGACACCGAGGACGCGGCCCAGCCTCCTGATGGTGGCTGGGGATGGGTGGTCGGGGCAGGAGTCTTCCTTATAGCAGTAAGTAGCGATGCTATTCGCGATTTAGCGATTGCTAACACGATGTTCGTTTGTGTGTGTGTGTGTGTGTGTGTGTGCAGGTATAACTTATAGACAATGTCACACTGACAATTTATACCAGGACGCGTGGTCGCACACGCACACATGGTACTGCACTGCACCTCTTTGTTTAGATGCGAGATTATCCAGTCTGTCCTGCATACATTTCAGGCCACACAGGGTGCGGGCTTGACATGTGCGCGCCTCGCGGCTGCCAGGCCCCGTGGTCAAGCGTGGTGACCTGCATGGCACTGAGGAACTAAATTCCTCTGACCATAATTAATAACGCGCCTCAGTCCCTTGACGTGTCGCGAATGACCGTACAACACCGCAGCGAGAATGTACTGATAGCAAGACACATAGTTATCTCTGAGAGCAACACAGCAGGTGGTGCCAAGTGGTCCTATCTACAGCTATGCATACATGAAGCCTCGATTTATGCTTGTTGTTTGCTTAGTTGTGGTGTTGACGGTCCCGCCAAAGACCACAACTGATGGTGTGAGTCAGAGGATTATAGTGCTGTGATAGACTCCTCCCTCCCGCCTCAATAGGGGAATGACAGGGGACAAAGGTGATGCTAAGGGAGGTTATGAATCACCCCTGTACATTAATACTAAGTGTCTCTCTCTCTCTCTCTCTCTCTCTCTGTCCGCAGCTGGTGGTGCCCATGCTGTCATCCTCCTTCGGGATCCTCTTCTCGCGGCAGCTGCTGGAGTGGCGCGCCTCCTCCACCACCGTGGGCCTGCTGTTCAACACCTTCCTGGTGGTGTGGCGCCTCGTCGGGGTTGTGCTGGGAACTCTCACCCGGGAGTTTGGGTTCCGCCGCGTGGCCGTCACCGGCACGCTGCTCACCGCCACCTGCCTCACCCTCAGCGCCTTCGCCACCTCGCCCGCCCACCTCTTCGTCACCTTCTCCCTCGGCTGCGGTGAGTCCAGGAGGGAGACATGGAGAGCCGCTGGCTTGGCCACGATCTTGTCACAGGGTTTTCCTTTCACTTCCTCTGACGACTTAGGAAGATTCTCTCATTCATGTATAGTTTAAACGGGTTATTTATTATCCACTTATAAGCCATGTTTCCTGTCAAAACAGTGTTGTTTGTCCTTCAGACTGATGGGAGAGACCATAGTACTGTAGGTAGTAACGGGATTTCCTGTTGGCGCCAGGTCTGGGCAACGGGCTGTCGTGCGTGGGTTACCTCATCCTGGCTCACTACTTCAAGCGGCGCCGCGGCCTGGCCAACGCCCTGCTGGTGGCCGGGGCGGGGCTAGGCCACTTCGTCAGTCCTCTCGTCATTCGTGTCCTGCAGGAAGAGTACGGGCTGCGAGGCGCCACCATCATCCTGGGCGGCATAACCCTCCACGCGGTGCTGGGGGCATCCCTCTTCCAGCCGGTCGATTGGCACTGCAAGAAGCCAGAGCAAAAAGGGGCCGTGGAGGAGCCGGAGGCGGTGTTTTCACTGTTGTCCTCGCACACAGAGGCGGAAGACGTGAGGGAGGCGGCGGTGAAGGTCCCTGACTGCAGCATGGAGGGCGGGAGCGACCCAGGGAGTGACTCAGAGGCGTCCGCGCCAAACCTTGTATCCCAGACTCTCCCGAAGGCGGTACTGGACTGGGAGGACGAGCCGCGCTACGTCCGCCCCGTAATCCCTTTAATCGGGACCGAGAGTGTTCCTGGCGGCGGTGCAGCGTGGCGGGTCAGCGACAGGAGGCGCCCCAGCGCCCTGTTCAGGACGGTGAGCCACGTGATGCAGTGTGTTGTGAGCGACATGCAGACTCTTCGGCAGCCCACCTGCCTCATCATCGCCCTCGGCTCCACCCTCGTCATCAACGCAGAGGCCAACTTCCTGGTGATGGTGCCCTTTGCCATCCAGGCGGCGGGCCACTCGCTCCAAACGGCCGCCTGGTGCGTGGCCATCGCCGGCGTGTGTAATCTGTTCACCAGGATGTGCGTGTCCGCCCTCTCTGACATGGCCTGGTTCAATATGCGGCGGTGCTACATGGCTGGCATTGCCCTCATGGCCGCCTCAGTCGTGGGTAAGAGGATGCAGCTTTCCCGCGTCTCTAGTGGACGAGCGTTACTTGTGCCACTTTCCCACGCAAGTCACACTTGTGCAGCCTTATACTTGTGTCATAGAATTATACGTAAAATTGCTTCACCTTTCTCTTGTTTGTATGACTGAGAACATGTTCCTTTGTATATTTCACAGTTTACCTTTCAGGAAGATGGGTGGGCGAGGTACAGGTAACTGTTTGGTTCAGTGTTCACCCTACAGACGGGCGTGACGTGGCGGGCGGGGGTGATGGGCGTGTGGGGATGCTCTGCGGGCATGTTCTCCGGCCTCAACAACCTTCTCATGACGCGCGTGGTCGGCCTGCGACGCCTCACCTCTGTCTACGGCGCCAGGAACTTGCTGGGGGCGCTCGGCTTCTTTTTTGTGGGGCCTGTGGTGGGTGAGTCTTTTCCCTCCTTCCTCCCGTCCCTATGGCCCAGCCTCCATAGTACTGTACTGCCTGTACAAACCTCTCCCCTGCCCTCACTGTCCTCCCCTGCATGTCTGAATGGCCGGGGCGGGTGTGGCAAGGGGCGTGAAGGGGCACGTTAAGGTGTCACAGTTCACACTACAGTATAGTTGCAAGTAGGATGCCTGTACGACAACCTTTCCCCGCCCCGGTACTTCACGGCCCCCTCCCCGCCCCTCTAGTCCCCTGCCCGTAGTCTTCATATCCTGCACTGTGCATAACTCTCACTCTCGCGTCCGTCTCGTGCTCCTACAGGCAGTGTTTTCCGCAGGTGTGATCCGTGACGCCAGTGACAGCTACGCCGTCAGTATGTGGATGCTGGCCAGCCTCATGAGCCTCAGTTTTCTCCTGTGGCTCCTCATGCCCGCCGCACAGGCCTACGAGAGGCGCCAGGCGACACGGGAGAGAAGCGGCATTGGGGCGTGACACTCCTGCAGGGCGCCCACCCGTGTCCTACATCGCCTGGCGAAGTGGCAGTGATGGTTGTAGGGGGCGATATTCAAGGCATTGTCTTTTAACTACTAGTCATTTGTGTTGATAATGAAGTTCGTCCTCAGTGTTTAGCCCACCACCCGTCCATCCGGTCCGGCGGCCGCCCACCCACCCACTGTGCCAAATACGCACAACACAGTTACCACACAAGACACAGTTATCTTGTGCCTAAACCCAAAGCCTCGGAAACACCTGTCGTCACTTTATCCCTCAGTCCTTAGTTACAACTTACCAGTGAAGTGCGCGGCGCACCGGATCAAGGCGGCGATCTCCTCAGGCCTCGCATTTCCTCCGCAGGCCTCCCTTCCTAGGCCATGCACAATTGCACATCCTCCTCCCTCTAGCCATGCACTCAACTTTCCCTCCTCACAGCATGTACTCCCTCCCTCCCCCCTGCGTGCACACATCCAGTGTTGTTTGACGCGTGACGCAGCTGTGAGTAGGGGTGGCGGCGGCGGCAGCCAGGTCACCGGCGTGGCGCAGATCTACGCTGTGGCGCAAGTCGCCTCATGCCTTACTTAATCAACTACATCATTTTACAACATTTTCAATTATGGAAAATAAATAGATAGCAATGTTTGGTCTTGTGATTTGCCAAATCGTATAAATAATGAGTATTTTGTCATGCTGGGTAAGTAAGGAATATAGAAAGGTTACTGTGTGTGAGGACACAGTGATGTGTGCTATATAGTGTCGGCGGTGGCGGTGACGGTGCACTGGTGAGGGCGGCCAGGTGAAAGTCCCGTGCCCTGGTGTGTGGCGGGCGAGACAGTCCTCCCCCAGCCCTGCTAGCCGCGCTGTGTGCCGCCGCAGCCGCTCCTGTGTTACAGGAGGAGGAATGGTCACAGCTTTTCTTGACAAACATATCAATCCGTTAGCAATAGCAGGTCGTTGCTTCCATTATTTGAGTGCCAATACCGCCGCGGCAGTGCAGCGGCCGTCCGGGCACGTGCCGTCATGGAGAACCTCGCAGGTTCTGACGACACCTCCACACAGGATCATGGGAAGGAGCCGACCTCAGGAGAGCGTCGCGAGCCTCCCAGGGGCGCGCCACAGATACCCATGGACACACAAGGCCACACAAAACAGATGACGCTCCAGGAGGGCCCCGCCAGCAGCCCTGAGGATGAGGGGACGCCGGTGCGCCTGAAGAAGGAACTCGGCCTGCTGGAGGCCATCACCATGATCATGGGCATCGTGATTGGCTCAGGCATCTTCGTGTCTCCCAAGGGCGTCATCTCGTACGTGGGCAGCGTGGGCATGTCCCTGGGCGTGTGGGCGGCGTGCGGCCTGCTCTCCATGCTGGGCGCCATCTGCTTCGCCGAGCTGGGTGAGTCAAGGCGGGGCTTGTTAGGGGGTCACCAGCAAGGCGTGAGTCAAAGAGGGGCTTGTTGAGAGGTGACCAGGAGGGCGTGAGTCACAGGCGGCAGCTATGAGCCACAAAGGCACCATTACATCCTAGCTAGAGTGTTCAGTAATTGCCTGTCAGTCATGGGAGGTGTTGAGGGCAGGACACACGTAACATTATCACACATGTGTCTACTAAGTCGCCATCCTTATAATACTGAAAATGAAAGCGAGGCAGAATATGATCTATCACATTTACAAAAGTGAGGCTGTATGTTGTGTTCATTAAGAGAGTGGCCTCGAGAACGGTCCCTCTGCGCGTGTAACATTGCACAGGGTCACTTCGAGGCACGAAATCCTCCTCATGCAGACTGGTAGAATGATGTCACCACTGCACCTCTTGTTGTAGCACAGGCTTACACGCTTCTTGCATCACTCTTGTAGTCCTGTAAATGACTCAATACAATGAAAATACTGAGTAGTGTGTTAAAGCTGTGTCTCCCTCCCTGGCCGGCACGCCCCCTCTGCAGGCACGATGATCCCTGAGAGCGGCGGCATGTACGCCTACCTGCACGCCGCCTTCGGACCCCTGCCGGCCTTCCTCTACGTGTGGGTGACGGCGGTGATCCGCAACAACGCGGGCGGGGCGGTGGTCGCCCTCACTTTCGCCTACTACCTGCTGCGAGCCGTCCTGGAGGAGTGCGAGGCGGTGCCCGAGGCTGCCGTCAGACTCGTCGCCGCCCTTCTCATATGTAAGTGTCGGTGCCGCCCACCAAACACACAGGTAAGCATGGACATCCTCACACCTTCAAGCGTCAGTACAATGGTAACGCCTTGTCTCGCCGCCCTCGCCAGGCTTCCACTCGTGGGTCAACTGCGTGAACGTGAAGTGGGCGGCGAAGGTGCAGAACGTGTTCACGCTGAGCAAGGTGGTGGCGCTGGCGGTGATCATCGGGGCGGGCGCCGCGCACCTGGCTGCGGGGCACACAGATAACTACCGCGCGCCCCTGCATAACACCAATTGGCGGGCCTCAGCCATCGCCGCGGCTTTCTATCAGAGTCTCTTCTCTTACAGTGGATGGTGAGCAGGGGAACTGGGGGGGGGGAGGGGGGATCAATCCTGCTTGGTGTGTGACATGATGATACTGAAGAGTGGGGGAGGTACTTCCGCCATGGCTGTTTGTCCTTATTTTGCTTTCCTTCTTAGGGAAAACCTGTACTACGTGGTGGAGGAGCTGAAGAACCCAAACAGGTAAGTACTGTAACGAGTAACGCGACGCGACGCGGTGACTTAAGGTTCTGATGTGCTGTATGCAAAACACGCATTAAAAATAACTGAGCGACAGACAGCGTAACGTGAAGAAGTGTTCCCACAGGAACCTGCCGCTGGCCATCATCTGCTCCACGTCCCTGGTGACGGTGATCTATACGCTCACCAACGCCGCCTACCTCGCCGTGCTGACGCCCACCGAAATGATCTCCTCCAGCGCCGTGGCCGTGGTGAGGGAGCGGGCACGGGGCACCAGGCAGCGCGCTGACTATATCGCCCCTACCCTTACACTACACACCCTTAATGTTTCCTCGCCCCTACCCTTATAACACTACACACCCTTAACTAATGTTTCGTTGCCCCTGCAGACGTTTGCCGGGCGCACGTTGGGCGTGATGGCTTGGATCATGCCCGCCTTCGTCATCTGCTCCACCTTCGGCTCCACCAACGGCGCCATCTTCACCCAGTCACGCCTATTCTTCATTGGGGCAAGGAAGGGACAGTTCCCTGAGGCGTTCTCCCTCGTGCACGCCCACCACCTCACGCCCGTTCCCGCCATCGTGCTGCACGTGAGTCTGACCTCACACCTACATACACACATACACACAGCCTATACCTGAGGCGGCAAGGTGACAGCGGCTGTCTTCCTGCAGGGTGTGGGGCTGCTGCTGATGCTGATCACCACCGACATGGTGCTGCTCATCACCTACTCCACCTACGCCATGACGCTCACCAACCTGGGCTGCATGCTGGCGCTCTTCTGGTTCCGCTACAAACACCCCGACAAACCCAGACCCTTCAAGGTAAGTCAGCGACGGCCCTTATTCCTGGCGTTCCCCCGGGCCTGCCATCAGCTGCCCGGCCCGTCAACCCCCCACCCTTCCTGTGCTGTGTGACGCTGAGCCCCTCACATCAGAACATAAGAAAATAAGGAAGCTACAAGAGGCCGCGAGACCTACACGAGGTAGTTCCTGTTACTTAATATTACCTACATCCACCTTTCATACCCATCCATGAAATGATCTAGCCCCCTTTTATAGCTCCTTAATGACTCTGCACTAACTAGATGTCTACTGAGTCCATTCTCACGCCCTGTGTCCGCCTGGCGCAGGTGTGGCTGGTGCTGCCGGTGGTGTTCTCGGCGATCCAGGTGTTCCTGCTGGTGCTGCCCGCCATACAGAACCCCCTTGAGGTGGGCGTGGGACTCCTCCTCATCGCCACGGGGCTCCCTGTCTACTACTTCGCCATCTACAGGAAGGACTTGACGGACAAGCTTTCAGGACTCTTGCGTAAGTATTCAAGTGTTGTACTAACATTGTGACACCCGAGCGTGAGCGTGTGGGCGTTGCGACGCTCGGAACGTGACGTGACGCGCTGTGTTGCAGGACGCCTCACCATCTGGAGCCAGCTGGTGTTCATTGGGCTGCCGGAGGAGAAGACGGCCTGAGGGGCGCCGCCTTTGTTGCTGCCGACGCCGCCACCACCACCACCACCACCATCACCACCACAACCACCACCACCTCCTACTGCTGCTGCTGCTGATGATTAATTCTCACTCACTGTTGTTGTTTGTATACCAAGATGGTTTTTATTTAATATATCATCGATGCTTCATTATTCTGAGCAGGAGTGAGGTGACATCACGTGAAGTAATGCTTTCCTTATAAAACTCGTAATAATCGTGGGGGTTTCTCCACACCCTTAGTGACACAAAACCGTCCCCCCTTGAATCTAGACCCCGCCTGAAGTCACATCCCCATCACCCTTGAAAAGAGAGAACAGCGTGCAGTGAACAAAGGTAAAATCGTCATCCTTAAAGCCCCGTCCACACTACCACTCACCACCGTCGGCGCTTGCCGTCGAACAGTGTTCGTCACTCAAAAGTGGCAGTGTGGACAACGATGCCGACGAGCAAAATTTAACCGTCGGCGCTGCCCGCCAACATTCAGCAGGTTTAATATTGGGCGGGCATGCCCGTCACTCACGGATCAGCGCCAAACACATGCTTCAAGTTATCGGCAGTTTTCACTATCTAGATATTTTTGCATTGCTATGTACTGTATACCATCAGAACCAAGAAAGTCAGCTGATTACGAATATGTGATCAAAAATTAAATGGGAGAAATGGTCGGGAAATTGCAGAGTTGAAGACAAAAAAGTGAGAAAAAAGTTTATACACTATTTCTTTTTGCTATATCTTTTAGAATACACAAAAAGGTTTTCGTATATTTTTCTTGCTTATGATATGCAGAAATGTGTCATGAAGATGAGAGTTGGGTCAGTTTTTCTAAAACTCCTGTGGTTATTTCGTAATCTCGAGTGAGAGTACACGATATGCAGAAAACACGACTCTCACTTTGAAATCAGGAAGTGCGCTGACCGCCGAACAAAACCGTTCGTGTGGACACAACACTGGCAACGGCGCTTCCCGTCGGCAAGCACCGACGGCAAGCACCGACGGTGGTGAGTGGTAGTGTGGACGGGGCTTAAGGCAATCAGGTAGTGGCGGAAAGAGTATATATTGTAAGATGAACACTATAGAAGACAAGAAGAGAAGAGAAGAAGATAGTGTTAGCGTGCCGCCCTAGTGCCGCTAACTGAAGAAAGAAGAAAAGAAGAAAGAAGACGAAGAAGAAAGAAGACATCTACTCTACCCAACGCCCAACGCTATATTTTGCCTTACCACCTGCCTCACCACCCTGCCTGTGCCTCGCCCTGCACATAGCCCCCCACCCCTGAAGGGGTGGCGCCAGCCTTTCGTTTGATTAAAAATTCAATACCACCATCGTGAAAACTGTGCTTCTCTCGCTCGCAAAAGTAATTGCATTGGCAGTCCCCACGGCCCAGGGATAGAAACCCGCTGCTGTCGGACGTGCCCTGGTGCATTACTCCCCGTCGCCTTACCTCGTCTTCTTTCCTCCCTCCTACTACTGTCTCGAGAAAGTCCACTAGCTAATTTCCTGCCGTTCCCGAAGGTATATCCATGAAAGGAGCCCCTCAGACTTTCCAGGGGTAGCGGATAGCTAGTGGTCCCTTCATTTATTCTATCCTAATACTCACCTTATCTCTCACATGCTTCTGGCACCATGACGTCCCACAACCACCTCCCCCCTCTACACTCGCCTCCTCCAAATCTCACACTTCGCTATACCTTTGACTCCACTACACCACCTGCAGACATAAGCACAGCATTTTTCAACATCACAGAGATCCAACATGTCAGCTGCTTCTACTCCGGGAAGAAAATCATTGTTCGCCTAGCGGACAATGAAGACTACACCAACCACACCAACATAACGAACACACGGAAACTCGTGAACAATGGGTTCCACTTGGTGGAATCCGTGCAAGCCCGGACTGCCAGAACCATCATGGCCTTCCGGGTCTGTCAAACTCTCCACAGCCAACCAACACAAGCGCTTATCCAAGACATAAACACGCGCAACGAGGTAACTGTTGAGGACCTCTACCTGATTCGCAGGTCAAAATTCCCTATCCTAAAAATTCGCTGCTCACACCAAAACGATGCCAAGAAACTCCTTCAGAGAGGCATTAGGGTAGGTTCCATCATAATACCCTCCTACAACATTGAACCTGAAAAATACAAACCCATACAACAATGCCTAAAATGCTACAAATTTGACCACCCCACATACCGATGTAAAATGACTACCCTAGTTTGCTCCAAATGTGCTGCTCAAGGCCACATCCACACGCAATGCACGTCAGACGTGCACAAATGTCTAAATTGTGACGGAACACACACTGCTGTCTCATATAGCTGCCCCACCAAAAAGCTCGCCACAAAAACACAAAACACCCCTGCACCCATCCCCACATATAACCAACAACCTCATATTCCTTCCCCACATTCCTCAACCCCTTCCTACTAGTAGGGTCACTTAGGGCGATTCGCTTCACATTAGGTGAAGGAAGTATTTTGAGGGTCTTATCCTAAGCATTTTGTGCCGCTGAATCCGAAAATCGTAGTTGGGTCACTCGTTAGCGGTAAGTTTTTGCGCAATTTGCAATTTGGCAATTTGGCAATAAAATTGGCAATTACAAATTGCAGAATGAGAACCAGACGTCGTAGAGACCTCGTTTTGGACTCAAATTGAAGCTTATTAAGAGTGCATAAAATGTTATTTAGTACTCCGTGGTTGTATCTGTTCGCATTACTGAACTATAATGGAATTAGAGATAAGTGGAAAAAAATGGAAAAAATATAAAAGGAATAATTTGGCCTTAATTTCACATCAAAAGTCATGAAATGTTTCTGGCTGTATCTGTTCTCATAAAGGCACTACCGTCTGATTAATAGAAAATGGTAACTTTTCTCTGACTGTCCCCTCATGGTCGTATTTTAATATTATTCGTCGTATTATTAAACACTGGGTCGTCCGTAAGTCGTTGGTACCTTTCACGTCCCTTGGCTGCGACCATGCCTTGGAACAGGTGAACCGGACTCTGAAAGGTGACGGTGGGCTTGTAGGGATCACGAAAAATCCCTCGACGAGGACCAAGTTCTTCTTGATCCAAGACGAACTCTTGGCAATCAAGGCCAAATCATTCGGAAGTTCTGCTACGGCATCAAAGCACCACAAGGACAGCCCAGCGGTCACGAAGAAGACACACGAGATGACCAAAGAGGTTGCTGGTCTTCTTCGCCAGCATAACCCCTTCACTCGCGAGAAAGCCCAACTCACCACCGTCCTTTCCCGCAAGGTTGTTCCAGATAAGATGGTGGACGCACTGACAAGAATCGAGGAGACTGGCAAGGAAGCTCTCTTGAAGTACGAAGAGGGAAGGATCAGGACTGCGCAGCAAAGTCCATGGGAGTCTGCATCGTCAGCCTACCAATACATTCAAAACGCTGGCAAGAAAGCCAAAGTTTCAATCGGAGGGAAGCAGGTGATTGTCACGGGATCCTCAGACTTCACTCGGCGCCTGCTGCTCGCCTCCAACTCGACAGCAGTCTGGACCTTCGCACCATCATCTCCAACTATGAGCTCTCCCTGTTCCCTCTTGCCTCTTTGACGACCAAGGCCACCCGCGGGTCACGACAAAAAGTGCCCTTCTCAGGGTTCTGGAGAAATGAACGCGGCGGTCTCCACGGCCTCGCAAACCCCTTCATCCTCTCGCGTGCTGGTCCTCGACGGGATGGCTATCCTTCAGCAGCACCCGTTTCCGGCTCAGCAAACTTTAAGGACCTGGTTGGATCCCTCCTGCAGAGAGTTGCCCAACTGGGTGTTGGCTACGGGAGTTGCACCTTGTCTTTGACAGGTACGACATCGGCGCGTCCCTCAAAGACAAGACGAGGGAACAGCGAGCCCGAGGTGGAGGATACGATATCGACATCCAAGCAGCGACGAGGATCAAAGCTGGAATGACCATGGCTAACATCTTGTCCACCAAAAGCAACAAGACTGCTATGACCTCTCTCATTGCCTCCCAAATCCAGCACCATTCATGGGGATTACGCGTCGTCTGCGCGTGGCGCGACAAAGCCGTGGCAACTTCTGGACCGGACGGAGCCAAGTTCGCTTCAGAACAAGAGGAAGCGGACACTAAGATGATATATCATCTCTCCATGCTCGACAAAGATGTGGAGGCAACCGTAGTTTCTCCGGACACTGACGTCCTCGTCCTCCTCTCCGACACTTCCCCAAAATACCTCCCAACACGTGCCTCCAGCTTGGCAGACGACTTTCAACGTTCAGCTCATCCACGATGAACTGGGCTTCTCACGCGGATGTGATCACGTCCTTCCATGCTCTGACTAGTTGCGACACCACTTGCGCCCTCTTCAGGAAAGGCAAGTTGCAAGCTTGGCCTGTGTTCCAGGCGGCCGACCAGGCAACCCTCGACGCTTTGGGTACACTCCGAAGCCCTGGTCCGCTGACGCAAGAGAGCCTGGACGTGCTGTGCGATTCGTGAGCAGAATTTACGGATATACCTGCTCTCTGCCGCAGGCGAGGTGGACGGCACTTCAGAAGAAGAAGGTTGGAGCAGCCTGGCCCCTCCGGACAGTCAACGCCAACCACCCCAGCACATTATGCGAGCCCAGCTACAGGCCGTCGTCTGGGAGGGGGCTGTGAAGAAGGAGTTGGTGACCCTCGACCCGACCAAGTACGGCTACGGACCAAACCTGGCGCCTATCCCTTCCACCCTGCCTCCCGCCCCGCAAAGTATCATGGATGGGATGCAGTGCGGATGCAAGACGAACTGCTCGACCAATCGCTGCCGCTGTCAACGCCTGCAGACTCCTTGTTCGGAGCTTTGCGATTGCTCCACCCGAGATGTGCATCAACGACGAGGAAGATGGGCATGAGGACGTCGATGGCGTAGACGACTAGATATTCGATTTTTTTCAACTTGTGAACGCTCGCTATCGCAAGTAAGGGATTTTTTTTGTGTTCTAATTGTTATTTTCCAAAAATACGCGGAGGAGACTCGGTTTCGTGTTTGAAATTTTGTGTTCTGGATTAATACTCGGGTCACTTCGGGCGGAAAAAAAGGCTTTCGCTTCACCTTAGGTGAAGGAAGTATTTTGAGGGTCTTATCCTAAGCATTTTCAGTTGAAATACCCTGTTCTACGCAATAATTGTACCCACCCTTGCACAAATTCGTTAATTAAATGTGTCCTAAGAACAATTGTTTGTTATTTTACTTTTTTTTACTAATTAAAATTTAGTTTTTAATTATTAAGAACTCAGGCTTTAAGGCCAAAATTATTCCTTTTATATTTTTCCCAATTTTTTTCCACTTATCTCTAATTTCCATTATAGATCAGTAATCCGAACAGATACAACCACGGAGTACTCAATAACATTTTATGCACTCTTAATAAGCTTCAATTTGAGTCCAAAACGAGGTCTCTACGACGTCTGGTTCTCATTCTGCAATTTGTAATTGCCAATTTTATTGCCAAATTGCCAAATTGCAAATTGCGCGAAAACTTACCGCTAACGAGTGACCCAACTACGATTTTCGGATTCAGCGGCACAAAATGCTTAGGATAAGACCCTCAAAATACTTCCTTCACCTAAGGTGAAGCGAAAGCCTTTTTTCCGCCCTAAGTGACCCGACTATACGCTCAGGCGGCAAGACCCTTCCCCCCCGCTCCTCAACACCACCTACCACCTCTCTTACCCACACCCAAACCCAACACATCCTTTCTCCTTTCCGAACCCGTGCCCCTTGCCTCGTCCATCATGAGCGCCAAGGTTTTTGCCTGCTCAGCTGCTGCCAATACCCTTAGTAAAGGAGACATTGACATATATTGCAAAATGTTTCCAAAAATCCTAATAGATAACGGCTTACCAAACATACACATCTCAGAGGCCGTTGTCGCACTTGCTCAGCGAGCCAACCTGACTCAAGACCTCAGCCGCCAGGTTCACGGGGGCACCAGCGCCCACGCGCTCGGCGTAGTTCCCTCTGCCTCCAACACTACAGTCCCGCCAGCCAATGACGCGATGGCATCAACTCCCTCCCACACCGCCACACCCTCCCAGACCAGTCCTATGAATCACTTCTCCCCCTCCACTTCCCAATCCCCCTCCCCTTCCCCTTCCCCTTTCCCCCAAACTTCCTCTATCCTACCCTCCCTTTCCCAACCCCCTATCCTAACCCAAACCTACGTTCTAAAACACAGACCACCACCTAACCTCACCCCGTCAAAATCCTCCTACACCACCACAATGATTTCCACAGCTCCTTCCCATGCCTCCTCGATCCCCTCCCCCTCCTCGTCTGTCGATCTCATCATAGATAGTGAACCTGAGGACACTACCGAAATTCTCACCCCTTCCCCTATCCGACCTCCCAACCAACTCCTTTCCCCTGCAGTTACCCGTAGCGGAAAAGGCAAACCTCATCCCTCTTCCTTATCCTCTTCATAAAAGTCATTCATCTCAACTGCCGTTCGTACTACACAAACAGACACCTAATATTTCACCTCATAGACGAACAAAACCCTGACATACTACTCTTAAATAGCACTGGAGTCACAAGAACACCCATTAAATACTTCGGTTACACTACACGCTACACTACAGAAACACAGCACGACGGCGTTGCTATTCTCATAAAAAACACACTCAGGCATGAGTTTGTCTCCGAGTGGAGGTTCGGGCATTTTCTGGCCGTGAAGCTCACAACAATACATGGCCCCCTCATGGTAGCTACCACCTACACCAGACCCCACACACACATCCCGTACGCAGACCTCAATACTCTTTTTAACTACAACATCCCAACATATATACTCGCAGACTTCAACGCCACACACACAGCCTTCCATCACACCGTAAATAATCCACGCGGCACCCAGCTACTACGTATCAGTACACTGAAACACCTTAGATTCCTAGGCCCAGACTTCCCTACCTCGTTCAATCACAACGGCCGTGGCCGCCCCGACCTCATCTTCACAAACCGTCAAAGCCTGTTTCTCCACCATCACATCTCACCTGGACCCGTGTGTGGATCTGACCACATCCCTGTCATTCTTCATATTTCTTCTAATCCCATTTCCATACCCTCCCCACCTAGACACAACTACAGCAAAACAGACTGGGACAATTTCACGACCACTATTGAAGAGACTGACTTACGCTACAACTTTGAAGGTAAAACACCTGAGACACTTGACCAACAGGCCGAGAGAATCCAAAACACTATCCTGGATGCCGCCAACACCCACTCACCAACAGTACACCACAACACCTACAGGGACTTCAAGCCCTCACACCGAACACTCAGACTCATCACATGCTACAGACACCGCTACACACACAACCAGCTTCGCGTCCAGAGAGTGCTCTGGGACCTCAATATTCTTCGGAGACACATACTTGCCAGCCTACAGGAAGACCACAATGAACACTGGCACAATCTCATACAACGCACCGAATTACACAGAATCACCACTCCTTCCAAATTTTGGGCACGAATACGTTCACTAAAAGGTTCACCAGCAACACAACACTTCGAATACCTCCAAATAAACAGCAACAAAATTTCAGACCCCTGTGAGGTAGCCGAAGCATTCAAGCAACACTGGGAACACATCTTTCAACCACACCCACCTACACAACATCCTCCTGTTATACAACACTGTAATAATATTGAACAACGAATGCGACAGGCGATCTAATACAACATGAACCACGAATACTCCACGCAAACCTCCATAATAATCACCTTCACCAACATCTCATCCTACCTTTCACCCCGGACGAGGTGAAAGTAGTTCTCCGTCACTCACCGCGACGTGCTCCCGGCCCAACAGGCCTTACCTATCATGTCCTCCGAAAACTCCCTCCTAACGCCATTGAGGCTCTCACAAACCTTTACAATGCTTCCCTTGCATGCGGGTACTTCCCCAAACCATTCAAGACAGCCAACATACGACTTATACCCAAACCCTCCAAACCCCCGACAGATCCCTCCAACTACAGACCCATTAGCCTACTTGACGGACTCGGAAAGACATTTGAACGCTTAATTTTTTACAGACTTAGGTCACATCTAGAGACTGAAAATTACATCCCCCCCGCACAATTTGGTTTCCGTCCCTACACCTCGACAGAAGACGCTCTAAACACCATTCTGACCTACGTTGACTCCTCCAGATACACAAGAAATAAAACGCTTATCGTGACAAAAGACGTGCAGAAAGCATTTGACACAGTCTGGCACACAGGACTCAAGTACAAGATTCTACACGACTTTAACCTACCTAATCCACTCATTAAATTACTTTGCAACTATCTGACTGACAGACAAAGTAGAATCTTGCACTTGAAAAAGACATCAGATTTCTTTACCCCACAAGCCGGTGTCCCTCAAGGCTCGGTCTTAGCTCCCCTACTTTATAACATGTATACGCATGACATTCCCGACACTTCTCACCCTGACTCAATGTATATCCAATACGCTGACGACGTGACAGTCCTCACAAGCGCAAACGCGCTAGACGCTTTGACAACCCGCATGCAACGGGAACTAAATGTATTGTCCTTGTGGGAGCTGAAATGGCTAATCCACTCCCATCCTGACAAGACTAAAGCCACTTATTTCAACATAAAAACTAAAACCCCCCGCATCCTCTACCATAACTCAATCCTACCCCATCCTGTCCCCATATCCATCACCAAAACCACCACAATCTTGGGGCTCAATATCGACAATAACTTTAGATTCAACCAACACATAAAAACAAAACAGGCAATAGCAAAAAAGGCTCTCTCCTCTCTATACCGCTTCCGCTCAGCCTCCCTAAAAACTAAAAAACACCTATACAGCGCATTTATTCTTCCTCTCCTTACTTACTGCCCTATGGCTCTTAAACTCTCTGCACTAACAAACACCAAGCTCCTTCAGAGAATACAGAATAGCGCTTTAAGATGGATACATGACACTAAATGGTATGATTTCACTACATCAGAATCCCTCCATGTCGCAACTAATCGCCCTCCCCTTAATATCGTATGGCACAATAAAATTATAATACAACTTGAAAAATATCCCCTTATTCGCCCCCAGTTCAAGGAAAAACTTACCCGTCTCAGCCGCCGTCGTGCCAACCCCCTAACTCTATCTCTCCTTGACCAAGACATACATATCCTTCCTGAAGCTATCCTTACATAAATAAAATCCCTCTCCCTCGCCATAACTCTTACTGAATTTTCGATCTTACATTTTAGTACAAATTGCCATTAGACACCTACTGCCCGGTGTGGCTAAGCACGGACTCTCTGAAGGTACCCTCGCTGAAAAACACTCATAACACTATTCGGCCAATCAGAGACCATGCCTTCATCCCGCTGCCTCACAAACTCTCTCAACTCAAACAGCCAATCAGAGCGCACCAAACCTGGCACATACTTTCTTTGACCCGCCAACAACACAATCACATGTCTTAAAAAATACACAAGATCTTCTCACCTTCACATAAACATACACCAAAATGCCTCCTTCCTCTTACCATCACACCTCCTAAGATCACCCTCATAACACCACATAACGATGCAGTCTTTACTTCTCTCACCAGCAAAACTCACTTTTCTGCCTCATGTCCTGCCCTCACGGCACGCAGAGTTAAGCCTCTGTGTCTTTCTCTAATACTATATTATCTTCTCTTCCCCCCCCTATTACTTGCCCCCTATCCCATCTTCCAGTCTATATCTTTGTCTATATTATTATCTATCTATCTATTCCTATAGACTTATTGAGCGAATCAATGAAAGGATCACAAAGAAAAGATTAGCAGCGGCCGGAAAAGAATCAAACACTCCAACACCATATAAGTTTTGTTCATGAATCACTTTAATAATCAATAATCACACTCTCTGTTCCGAGAGGACAACGATGTACAGTGAGGATAAAAACACAACAATGACAACAGTATTTTCATCCACTACGTCGACCAGTAAAGTTTAACGAACCCCAATTTAGCTACCTGAAAAGTTTTAAGCCTGTTATTACTCTATATTTCTTTCCCATGTCATCTTTTCCTGAGTGAAGTAACTACAAAACAGACATGCGACGCCCTATGCTGTAGAATCAAGAGTTAACTGTCTTCTAATACCACACACGGAGTCAAGGGGGTAAAGATACGTTTTTCATTACCTGAGTTTACATGAATATTTCCCTGATTAAGAAACATATCTATTCTAGACTTTAGTCACCTGGGTCGAGGCTTGGAAATCAATCATCTTACTTGAGTCTACCTTCACATGCTCCATTTTCTCTGTACCTCTGATGCAAAATGAACGTAGGACTCAGAAGAACATGACAGGTATGGTTCAGGACTCAGGAGAACATGTCAGGTATGGTTCAGGACTCAGGAGAACATGTCAGGTATGGTTCAGGACTCAGGAGAACATGACAGGTATGGTTCAGGACTCAGGAGAACATGACAGGTATGGTTCAGGACTCAGGAGAACATGACAGGTATGGTTCAGGACTCAGGAGAACATGACAGGTATGGTTCAGGACTCAGGAGAACATGACAGGTATGGTTCAGTACTCAGGAGAACATGACAGGTATGGTTCAGGACTCAGAACATGACAGGTATGGTTCAGGACCCAGGAGAACATGACAGGTATGGTTCAGGACTCAGGAGAACATGACAGGTATGGTTCAGGACTCAGGAGAACATGTCAGGTATGGTTCAGGACTCAGGAGAACATGACAGGTATGGTTCAGGACTCAGGAGAACATGACAGGTATGGTTCAGGACTCAGGAGAACATGACAGGTATGGTTCAGGACTCAGGAGAACATGAAGTATGGTTCAGGACTCAGGAGAACATGACAGGTATGGTTCAGGACTCAGGAGAACATGACAGGTATGGTTCAGGACTCAGGAGAACATGACAGGTATGGTTCAGGACTCAGGAGAACATGTCAAGTATGGTTCAGGACTCAGGAGAACATGTCAGGTATGGTTCAGGACTCAGGAGAGCATGACAGGTATGGTTCATGACTCAGGAGAACATGACAGGTATGGTTCAGGACTCAGGAGAACATGTCAGGTATGGTTCAGGACTCAGGAGAACATGTCAGGTATGGTTCAGGACTCAGGAGAACATGACAGGTATGGTTCATGACTCAGGAGAACATGACAGGTATGGTTCATGACTCAGGAGAACATGTCAGGTATGGTTCAGGACTCAGGAGAACATGACAGGTATGGTTCATGACTCAGGAGAACATGACAGGTATGGTTCATGACTCAGGAGAACATGTCAGGTATGGTTCAGGACTCAGGAGAACATGTCAGGTATGGTTCAGGACTCAGGAGAACATGACAGATATGGTTCATGACTCAGGAGAACATGACAGGTATGGTTCAGGACTCAGGAGAACATGACAGCCGACAGGTATGGTTCAGGACTCAGGAGAACATGTCAGGTATGGTTCAGGACTCAGGAGAACATGACAGGTATGGTTTACCGTACTCTAGCGATTTGCACGAAAATACCTGAATCTCTCATATTTCATTGAACATTATTATCATAGAAGGACCCGTTGCGCTCGCCCAGAGAGTAGCACAGGTAATCACCGGTGGGGTCTTTAAATGCTTTATGGCAGCAATCGGGAATGATAATGAAAGAAAGAGAAACTGGTTCGCAAATAGGGTGGTAAATAATTGGAATGGACTCAGTCGTCAGGTAGTTAGTGTGGAGTCAATAGGGGGTTTTAAAAGGAGGTTAGATAATTTCATGGATGGGGATGAAAGGAGAATGTAGGTAGTGTTAAATAACAGGAACTACCACGTGTAGGTCTCGCGGCCTCTTGTAGCATCTTTACTTTCTTATGTTCTTCTTATAACTCACTTTTTTTTTGCCCTACAAGACGACTGTGACTCGCCCAGGTGTGGTTTTCGCTGCATTTCTTAACACATGCAATGTCAAGGGTGGGAAGGCGGGCAGTGGCGGTTCTAGCACTAAAAAACTGGGGGGGGCAACTTGGGGCCAAGGTAAATGTGGGGGGGCAAAACAAAAGTTTGGAAGGTCCTGTAACTAGGGGGGGGGGGGGGGGGGGGGGGGCGCTGTGGGCACCACATAATTTTGAAAGTTGAACACTTTCCAGGGTCAATCTGAGGCCTATAGAGGGATATGTTAGACTATCAAGGTGATATTCAGTTAGAAAAAAAGTATTTTCAAAAGAACATTGGGGAAAAATTAAACGAAAGTTCATCTGAGATTTCAGTCTCAGGTCCATTTTCTCTGCCGGTGAGTATAATAATCCAAGCTGGAAATGCGAAAATTCGTGCTCTCAGGTGCGTTTTATTGAAAAGAAAAGACCAATAATAATACCAAACATACTGAACAATTAAAATGCAAAAAATATGGTAGTTGTTTATAATCCCATCAACATAAATGTGTTATGTCGTACCTTAGTCTACCTATAACCTCATACGTTGAAAATTCTGTATACACAAACAGCTATGATTTTCAGACATGGGCATGCAAATGCTACATTAGACACAATGGTGATGATACCTTCATTCGGCAGCAATATATTTAGTGCAGCTTAATCCTACGATTATCATGTCGACTGTCAAATTCATCAACAAAGCAATCTAAATCAATTCCCTCAGCGAGTGCACTTTCAATCGACAATAGTGCAATGTTACTCAGTCTGTCACTTGTCATAGAATTTCTGAGAAATGTTTTCACTAATTTCATTTTTGAAAAGCTCCTCTCACATGAAGCGCTGGTAACAGGAAGAGTTACGGCTATCAACAATAACTTGTATAAACAATCACATGCAGCCTTGTACGGACATAGGAATGACAGGAATTGTGCAATTGATGTAGGTTGTTCAGGTTCTTTCATGAGTAATTTTTTCACTATAGGTATCTCATGTTTTAAATCACTTTGATTGACTGAGTAGGCCACTGCAAATGCCTTCAAATTTTGTTCAGACAAGAATGTCTGTCCTCCAGGACAGAGAGCTGAAATACCACAGAAAATCGCAGATGAGTCTTTGGTAAAACGACGGTCTAATCAAACAGTCTAATACTTCATACAAGATGCTGCTGTGCTGCACGTGACTTGAGTCAAATCTTTGTCCGGTTGTTTCAGCACGATGAATTCATCAAGTTGTCGAGGTTTTCTTCTCCGACTTCTATTAATTAATGGTGAAATGCAGCATTTCTTACAGAGTTCAGTAACCTTCTCAGAGTACTGCTCGATCAAGTTGGAGTTTCGCATATCAGCTAGATCTTCGCTGAGTGATGAAATGAGATTGACTGCTTTTCCTAAGTCAGCTTGTTTGTCCTGTAGCTGCTATATGAATTTTTTCTAGAATTTCCGAGAAAAAATGCAGTAAATAAACAAACTCTGCGTCTATCTGCGCAAGTATACCTCGAGCGGATACAGCTCGAGATCCAGTGTCATCTGCAGAAGTCTCCTTCAGGAGTCTTATTATGCATTGCAGCCGCAGCAAAGCGTTTTCACACGAGATGGCCCGACACCACCACCGTGTGTCACTGAGATAACACAAGAACATAAGAAAATAAGGAAGCTACAAGAGGCCGCGAGGCCTACACGTGGTAGTTCCTGTCACCTAACACTACCTACATCCACCTTTCATCCCCATCCATGAACCAATCCAGCTCCCCTTTAAAGCTCCCCAATGACTCAGCACTAACTACCTGTCTACTGAGACCATTCCATTCATTCACCACCCTATTTGTGAACCAGTTTTTCCCTATTTCTGTTCTAAATCTACGCTTTTTCAGCTTGAATCCGTTACTTCTTGTTCTACCCTGGTTAAAAGCCGTAAGAACTTTTCCTACCTCTCCTTTATTAAATCCCTTTATCCACTTAAAAACTTCTATCAGATCGCCCCTTACTCTGCGTCTCTCGAGTGAGTGTAATTTTAATAACTTCAATCTCCTCTCATAACTAAAGTTACGCATACCTTGTATCATGTTGCAGTTCTCGTGCTTGTTCTTTAGGAAACATTTCATGCTGTATAGAAAGGAACTTTTCGTGAACTACAGAGTTACTAGCGAAAATATAGAGTTCTTCAAGCAGACTAAAGATCAGCTGCTTGAGGCACATACTTTGCAGCATTGATCAAAACCAAATTGAGTCTGTGTCCGTAGCAGTGTACATAATAGGCAAAAGGAGCTTTAACACGAATGCGTGTCCCTCCTATTATTCTCCACAAGACAAGCGACGCCTGATAAGGCCTGCCTTATCATACTCAAGAAAGGGAGGTCATGACCCACCCTGCGACCCTCTCGGGTCACGAGCCAATTTATCTCCTCTCCTCTCAGAGAAAGTCAGGTGGTGTTATCATATACTATACATAGCATACATCAAGTCATACACACACATTTCATGTCCTGCAGACATCACAAACCAAATACACACCAATTTTCGAAATCATACCAAACAAAATATTACTGTTGTGTCAACAGGGAGGAATAACCACTATGCAGTTGTGATGACGTGAATGGAGAAGAACTGGAGGAATAAAACTAACCAAACTAATAGTTAATTAGCCACGTACGCCATTAAATAGTAGACATTTTAAATGTAAACATAGGTATATGAACGAAGTTTATAAATGGATGTATTAACAGAAACTCATTTCTTACCAAACTCATCTTTGTTTGGGGCTAACAAAACAAATCAGAAGACCATGTTGTCATTAGGAATTGTGTTGCCACAGGGCTCTCTGTAAAATTAGACAAATTGAGGAAAAAATCTACTTAATATTTGATAAAATTAAATAGGGTTAGGTAGAGGTATATATTAGGGTACGCCGTAGGTCCAATGATAAGTGAAATATAGATTATTTCGAATTTGGCAGGGCGTTTTCTTATGTAAAATTGAATTTTAAGGGTGGTTTGCCCTCTTCAACTTTTTGGCGTGAGGACTCAGGAGTCTGAGCTATATAGTATATATACTATATATACTATATAGCTCAGACTCCTGAGTCCTCACGCCAAGCATTAACGACAGTCCTCTGCGTGTGTGGGGTTTCATCTATCATCTATGACGCCATTCATGCCAAGCCTTGATGTTAGTCCACTAACCATAATCGTCATGCCAAATGCCAACCCACACCGTGTGTGACCAGCCACCTCACGCACTAACGTATTGTAAACATCGATAACAACACAGGAGCATAAAGAGAGGACGACAAGCACTGATGCGGGTAAGGATTCGACCATACGCAAGAAATGTAGGTACTCTACATCAGGTGAAACCGGTATATCGCCATTCGCCAACATACACCATCTTCCACTTAGCACATTATAGTCACCAGCAAGAAAGCACTCACACGAATATATCGTCATGTAAGAAACTATCGGCCCAATAGTGTGTGACACGTAGAAGACATAATTGAACACACACAGTGATACACTTACCCATAATATTGTAATCCTTGTTTCCCGCCCAATCCACATGTAAATAAACATATGAGCACGAAAAGGACCTCTATCAAAATTTGAGAAAACAGATGTATCAACTATGTCATGAAAGTCATTAATAATAATAATAATAATAATAATAGTAATGATAATAATAATAATGATAATAATAATACTTATTATTATTTTTATTATTGTAAGCAGTATTACCAAACCCTGTTAT
>JACEEZ010018938.1:367500-370000 GCA_016584305.1 Chionoecetes opilio
CCCATTCTGGATGGGAAATAAATAAACCTTAACGCCCAATTAAATTGTTTCCCAAATGTTTGCTAACAGTTTGGAAACAATGTTTCCAAACAAAGTTTCCTAGTGTGGACGGGACAGAGGAAGGTGGGTGGGGTGCCGTCAGGGCATTCCAGGTAGAGAGTAGTGAGGTCAGGTCAGGTACCCTGTGCGTGTGTGTGTGTGTGTGTGCATTACCTGACGTGACCTCACTACCCTCTAAATGGAATGTCCTGACGGCACCCCGGGCAGGGATGCCAGGGCCGCGGTTTACCAGCCCAATTGGGCTCTTTTTAGAAAAGGTTGGGGGGAAAAAAACGATGGTCGTGGGTTGGCGGTTTTTAGCCTGTTTTTACTTCGTTGCGGATTTTTGGGTTGATTGTCTTCGAAAGCACATGACACATTTGCACCCGTTCATGATAATCCTCAAGGAGGATTATCACAACAATTATCGTTAAGGAGGATTATCACGACTGGACTTTGACCTGACTAGGACCTCAGTCGTGACCTCTCACGGAGGTCACGACTGACATCCCTAGAGATGATTAATTATGTTGGCCTGGGTCATGCCACACCTTCATTTACACCTTCAAAGCCCACCTCCCATTCAACCTCTATCTAACTTCTAAGTCTATAAGGAGAGAGACTCAGAGAAACTGTCAGACACAGTTTACTCTCTACTACAGCTGCCGTGATCAGAGGACACACATTAGCTTGCGTGAGTGACTTGCAACACAAGAGTTTAGAAAATACATTACATGTCCGTGCATTCATGCATTGAAATAACACGTACTGTTGCTATCAGTTTAACCCACAGAGGAATTGATGTCACTTTTTACAAAGGACATTTATTCCAATGCTGATGATCAAGAGTATGTTGATATACCTAATATATAAATATTCATAAAAAAAACACAGGGGGCTGCACAGGGAGGCCAAGACAGTCACTCTGCAGACCCAGCTTGTTGCCCAGAACAAGCTATCCAGATCAACACGAAAAGTATACAAGCAAGTCCAGGCAAAGCTTGATAAGCTGTGGCAACGCTACAAAAACAAAGATATATCAACTGGCCTCCTACTCCGTGCCTGCAGTAGAATATATGCCCCTTCAGACACATAATGATGTATAAGAATAGCCATTCGCTCGAATGGTCCTCCGCTCGAAAAGTCATTCGCTCGAATCGTCTTTCGCTTGAAAACTCATTCGCTCGAATCGTCTTTCGCTCGAAAAGTAATTCGCTCGAAAGGTCGTGTAACCGTTGAGGGGCTGGCGTTGAGAGGCTGGCGTTGAGGGGGAAGGGAGAGGGAACATTCTTGGACTATCCTTTAATAAAAGTCTGAAGCTGGCGTTGAGGGGGAAGGGAGAGGGAACATTCTTGGACTATCCTTTAATAAAAGTCTGAAGCTGGCGTTGAGGGGGAAGGGAGAGAGCAACACAGAACAAGCCTTTCTTCCACCCAGTCATTTCTTTTTTTGCCCTTGGCCAGTCCTTTGTGATTAAAAAAAAAAGTAAGCATGCTGACGCCTTGACGCTATGGTGGTGGTGGTGGTGGTGGTGGTGATAAATACCACTTCGGGCGCACATGTGTTGATCAGACGTGACATATATATCATTTAATAGAATGTGTGTATCTCCAGGAGGCAAGAAGGCCGCCGCTCGCCCCTCCAAGAAGACACAATTCTCCTTTAACCCCTTGAGGCCCAGAACGTAATTTCCACTGTAATTTGGCTACCACTAGACGATTTTAATGAATATAAGCAATATTTGATAGATATGACCTGTTTAGTATTCTTGTCCACTAGGTAATTTGGTATATTCCGTTTTTTTTTTTATTGTATGGCTAACAACAGACTGTTTTCTATAGCAAAGGAAAGATCTGGGCGTGAAGGGGTAAAGGGCGATAGCTCCCACCTTCTTTATATTCCTTTACCGTCTTCAGCAGCAGCGCCAAGGGAACGACCTGGCATGCATAACACATTCTACACGCCATTACCACTCAATTATACTCGTGACGCGGGGGCTTAAAGGAAACTCGTGCCTCACTCCTTGCTCCTGCGCCGGATTCCTGGTCCAATTAATCGTGAAAAGACCCAGATCTTTACTATTTGCCAGTCTTGTCCTTAGCCTGATGTGATTCCATTGAGTCTTCGTAGCACAGAGTTTTCCTTTCTACCGTGTGAGTGCTACAGGGTTACCGCCGCCACCGGGAAGTTTGGCATTAGTAGTAGGAGTAGAAGTAGTAGTAATAATAGTAGTAGTAGTAGTAGTAAGAGTAGTAGTAAGAGTAGTAGGAGTAGTAGGAGTAGTAGTAGTAGTAGTAGTAGTAGTAGTAGTAGTAGTAGTAGTAGTAGTAGTAAAATATGTTTGTTGTTGTTGCAGTATTTAAATGAGGACATAAACCGCCAGAAGAGAGAGAGATAGAGAGAGAGAGAGAGAGGAGAGAGAGGAGAGAGAGAGAGAAGAGAGAGAGAAGAGAGAGAGAGA
>JACEEZ010018938.1:382886-390386 GCA_016584305.1 Chionoecetes opilio
ACACACACACACATACTCTCTCTCTCGCATGTTGTTGTTGTTGCAGTCACAAAGTCGTGTATTTTGGTGCAGGAAACGCTGGTCTGGGCGAGAAAAATATTGATGCCCAGTACTCGTAACTCTCTCTCTGTTTCTCTCTCTCTCTCTCTTTTTCTCTCTCTTTCTCTCTCTTTTTCTCTCTTTTTTTTCTCTCTCTCTCTGTTGTTGTTAATATTTTGTCAACACTGTGGTTGACGCGAGCTTTTGCCTATAGCAGCCCGCCTGTGGAATTATGGCATTACAATAAAAAAAGGCAGTGTGTTGGAGCTGCCTTGGGGGGGGGGGGTACTCCCGAACGATGGAGGTGAGAGTGGCCAGAGGGGCAGATCTGATTACCGCAGCAGCAGCGGCGGCGGCACCTGGATGCCCGGACTGCGGATGAGGTGGGAGGCGTTCCCTGAGGTGGGAGGTTGCCTCGCACTTCAGGAGGTAGTGTTGGAGTGCAAAGGGGGAGGTGACCTGGCAGTGATCACAGGTGATGTCCACAGCGCCCTGGCGGATTTCCTCAAAGCAGGGAAAGCCGAGGCGGAGACGGTGTAGTCGGTCCCGTACGTGTGGGGCGATGGATGGGTCTTAGGGAAGGGGGTGGTAAGCTGTTGCAGCAGCGTACCAGGAGGCAAAGGGTGATGACACGGCGACTGTGGCCTCGTGTTGCTGGCGGGACAAGGCGTGCGAGGCAGACTTTATTTTAAGTAGAGTTTGGGAGAGGCTGGGCAGAACAGCCGTAGTGGGGCTGGGGAGGGCAGAGACTGATTTTGCAGCTCTGTCAGCTGCTTCGTTGCCACTAAGGCCTACATGGCTGGGAACCCAATTGAGGGTGATTTTGCAGCCACGTGCAGCCAGTCGCTGGGCCAGAAGAAGAGTGGAGGTGAGGAGGTGAATGTTGTCCTGTGGCTGTGTGTCTCTGAGGGCCTGGATAGAGGATTTTGAGTGTGTGTATGATGACATGAGGGGAGTGACTCTCCAGGGCGTGGTGAAGAGCGCCACGAATGGCGACTAGTTCAGCCTGGAGGCAGCTGGCGCCATCTGTTAGACGCCATTGTTTCGTGGTTTGTCCGCTCACAAAAGCCGCTCCCGCTGCTCCTGTGGCAGGATCTACTGACCCGTCTGTGAAGAAAGTGAGGGAGGCAGGGGTCGTCAAGTCCTCCATGACCTGTCGCATTTCCAAGCATAAGGCACTCTCTCTCTCTCTCTCTCTCTCTCTCTCTCTCTCTCTCTCTCTCTCTCTCTCTCTCTCTCAGTGGCGGTCCTAGGCATGGGCGACATGGGCAATCGCCCAGGGCGGCATCGTCGAGGGGCGGCATGGAGTGCCCGAAAAAAAATTGTCTTACATGACAGTAATAACAATAATACTAATAATGATAATAAAATAATGATTATATTAAATAATAACAGTATATAATAGCTCTAGTAGTATATGTCAGATATTTATTCATGGTGGCGGACTTTGAATATAAAGATGCTTGTAACTAATGGTGGCAAATTAAGTGGAGCGCATCGCTGATTAGTTGATTGTATGCAGCTTTGGAGCAGCGTGTCCGGCTTCCTGCAGTCGCTTCCATTATTCCACAGATTTAGTCTATAGTCAACCCATTTTATCTTGGCCCCTCGGGTGGGCCAGGTCAAGTCTAGTCCTAGTCTTAATTGACGCTTGACACCGTTGGGGGATGTGCGGCGCCAAAACAAATGGATAAGAAAAAGTATAAGCAATCAGGTGCCCAGTTTATAAAAATATTAAAATAAGAGGAGGAGAAACGCGGAAGAGATAAAGGTATGCAGCATCTATTTCATCTCTCAGTATGATTGATATGTGATGCATGTAGTAAAATATGCTAGTATGTACGAGTTTAACGCAATCATTGCAATGGTTTGTTCAAACAGTAATATCATGCATCATTGCAATTTGCAGGTGTGTGCAGCCTGCAACAAAACCATTACATCTTGACTAAACCATTACTGATTTGGTAGGTGGCATCATTATGGTTTCTTGTGCTTGTATTGACTAGTCTTGGTTCTGAACCCAGTAAGGGAAATTTCCAATGTTGTAGGCTAACTTAAGACTTCTAAATCAGGGGCGCACCCAGGATTTTTTTTCGGGGTGGGGGAGGGGGATGTTTTTGTTTTCGCCAGCAGTCTAGTAAACCCGCCAGATTTCTCGCTAGCAAATGGATGGTAAATTAAACCGCCATCTGCTGATTCCCTTTTAAGGCCTAATTTCATATTTCTGCTACTGAAGCAATAGTTTTGGTAGTGTTAGATGCTTGTCCAAGGCATTACGTGAATCATAAGTGCGACCAAATGAAAAAAGGTGTTCACAGCCAGGTGACGCGGTCACATCGCTAGAGCCTTTGATCATTTTTTTGGATCACATGAAGATTCGCCACCCCAATTTTACCATCTGAAGATCCGCCACCCAAGTCTTGCCAACCTTTTATCCACTTATTGACATATGACACAATACTCCATATTGACCAATACTATCAGGACCTAACTGGGAGGGGAGCACTACACCACACCCCCCCACTAGTTCACTAACCTAACCTGGACATTGGTTACATAACCTAATCTAACTGGGTTATTAAACCACTCTCACCCACATGAAGATCAGTCACCCCACTCTCACCCACATAAAGATCGGCCACCCCAAGTGTAGTTGGGGTGGTGGATCTTCATGTGATCCATTTTTTTAACCGACTGTGAATATATTCTGATTTATTACAAGGGGGAACATTTCGGGGGTGGAGCATGGCCCCCTTGGCAATGGGGACTATGGGTGCCCCACCTGGGTGCGCCCCTGGTCTGTATTATGCTAATATTTTGTATCATTTGTGATATGTTGAGTCTTGTGGGATACTATGCCTTTAATTAGCTAAATATGCTGTATGGTTTCCTTTCTATTCTGAGAGTCAAGATATTGTGCAATTGTGTGATTTTATTGTGCAACAAATATATTCAGTCAGACTAATATATAATTATATCATTGTAAATTCAGGGGCAGTTCTGAAATATTTTTGAGCACCCTCGATCTGGCATTAGCCAGGATGAGGAGCCTTCTACAATTGCCTTTTCTTACAATTGTTATAATTCCTATCTATAGTAATTTGTTTCTCTATTTCATTTGCATAAACTACAATTTTCTCTATTTGCTTGTTTTTGTTTTTATGCTTGTATATAAATTTAGTTGCATTTCCTTATTTTGGTATTTATGTTGTATATTTATGGTTCTATATATATCATTTATTATTGCTGCATTATTTGAAATGCTACAGATTAAATTTTTGGGTTTCTAATATCTTGATAAAAAAAATATTGGGTTGAATTTTGACTTTTTTTTTTACAGCGGAAGGGGGGGGGGGGCGCCGAAGTTAGGGTTCGCCCAGGGCGCCACACAAGCCAGGACCGCCACTGCAGTCTCTCTCTCTTTCTCTTCGGTCAGCGGTTCGAGTCCACCAAATTCATCCTGGTGTGGTGGCGCTTTGTATAGTCAATAACCTTGTAGTTGGTACTTGTAAAGTGTCTAGATAGGATCAAAATATCTTATCTTATCTCTCTTTCTCTGTTACACACGCACATACATAAAAAACGCTCGAGTTGTCAGTGGTCTAGAGTGTGTTTGGGGATTCTGTGGTCGCGCGTTCAATCCCCACTCGCTCATGGGAATTTTTAACTGAAAATATGGGTGATTACTGTCGCCCTTGAGCTAGGCAATGGGGTATGTGTGAGGTCCCAGCATTACCCAAAGATCGGTCCCTATGAGATATGAGGTCTTTCCGGGAGGGTAACACCTGGAGATCGCGAGTCCAGTGCGTAATCAGGCCTAATCATTAGTCAATAGTAATCATGAACTAAAAGAGTAACAAGAAAATAAGCAAATATATAAAGAGACAAGGAAAGGAAACATTATCAGATACAAAATGTTTCTTCAGTTTTGCTTCGTTGTCCACAATTCAGGAGCAAAATGTGGCCTTGTCGCGGCACGAGACAGGCGGCGCGGCGGCAAATGGATCAACGCTTTGAGCTCCCGAGGCATTAAGACGCGTGGGAATAGAAATGCCGCGGCGAGGGGAAGGAGGAGGAAGACATGCGAATGCTGGTAATATCTTCTGATGTATCCTTTCTTGGGGTATATTGGATAAAATACTCTCTCTCTCTCTTTCTCTCTCTCAGTCTCTCTCACTCACTCACTCACTCACTCACTCATTCACTCACTCACTCACTCACTCACTCGCTTTATCTATCTTTCTCACTGAATGTGTATGATTATGTATATATGTATAGAATATATATACATATATTATACTGTATATATATATATATATATATATATATATAAAATATATATTATATATTATATATATAATATATATATTATATATATATATATATATTTATGTGTTAGTGTGTTGTGTGTGGTGTGTGTGGGTGTGTGTGAGTTGTGGTGTGTGTGTGTGTGTGTGTGTTGATAATGGCGTGAGTGCGAGGGTTGTGCGAGGGTGGTGTGGTAGTTATAATTGTTGTTTTATGAGTTGTGTTTCTGGGCGAGCCATTAGTGAGGGGCTGTCGTGGTGCGGGCGCGGGACAAGTGCGGGAGGGCTAATGCCTTTGTTATGAGGGTGTTGTCATTGCATCGCCATTACGGAACTACTGATTCCCGGGACTGGGCCGTCAAGGGTGTAGGAATGGGAAGCAGTTTTGGAATTGGTATTTGTATTGTCATCGTTATTGTATATTTTATTATTACTTCTATCACTATTACTACTACTACTGCTACTACTACTACTACTACTACTACTACTACTACTACTACTATTACTACTACTGCTACTGCTACGCTACTACTATTACTACTACTGCTACTACTACTACTACTGCTACTACTTACTACTATGTCAATTCTAATTAATTCATGAAACTATGTCAGGATGAATTTCAGATTGTAGATAATTATAAATATCTTGGACATGTTTAAGAAAGAAATTTGACGCACATTTTAGATGTTGAAACTGCGATTGCGCAAATTTTATTCACAATTTAATTATGTTTTTAGAAATTAAAAAAAGATATCAATTAATACTCTTAATTTTTTGTTCAACTCTTACTGTCTCCCAGGATATGGCCTTGAAATGTGGGACTGTAAAGCAATATATAATAGGCAGATTTTAAAAACTTTTGAAGTTGCCTATAATAATGCATTAAAAAGATTATGCGGTGCCGCTATTTCAACAAGCAGCCATTTGGTGGCTAATTCTCTTAATCAGTTTTTCTTGAATCATCACCACTCCCTCTTACTTGCTAGATTTTATTTTAGAATTTTAAACTCACAAAATGTTATTTTTAAATTATCTAAGTTAGCTTTAAAATCAGGAATGTTTTTTAAATCAGTAAATTCTCATTTTAAGGAAAACTATGGCATCAGCCTACATGCTAATGACATAGGCATAGTAAAAGCTCGCATCACATGGGTACAAACTCATGAACCGCACACTGGTCGATGTCTCTTGTAATGAACACGAAATGAACGATTTTAATGTTTATTTTGTACATTTATGCTTGAAAGTAGTTTTATCACTTATATATATTTTGCAATTTTTAACCCACCTCATTAGTAGAATGAAATTATGATATATATTTGCAAGAATATTTTGCTTTGTTATGTATGTACATATACGAAATAAAACTGTTTGACTTGACTTGACTTGACTACTACTACTACGTCTACCACTATTATACTACTATTACTACTTCTACTACTACTACTACTACTACTACTACTTCTACTACTATTACCACTACTATTACTACTACTACCACTCCTACTACTACTACTACTACTACTACTACTACTACTACTACTACTACTATTACTACTACTACTACTACTACTACTACAATATACCTCCACCGCCTCTTTATTTGCAGCGGGTACGCCATAGCCCCACCTCGCTATTGACTGTGGCATCCAACCTTACAACTACCCCTAAAAATACATACATTTACTAACTAACTACCCCTAAATTTACAAACCTACTCTATTCCTAACCTATCCACCCTTATCCCACTCTCTACCAATGTGGCCTCGCAATCGAGGTCACCTATGTCCGTGTTAGAGGGAGTGGAGTATCTCGTACCCCTGAGACACAGGAAGGCAACCGTAGCAGGGAGAAGGAGAGGCGACACCTCATCCAGGCGGCGACGGAGCTCCTTGGCTGGTGCTACCACTACTACTACTACTACTACTACTACTAGTACTACTACTGCTACTACTACTACTACTACTACTACTATTACTACTACTACTACTACTACTACTACTACTACTACTACTACTGCTACTACTACTACCAGACCACGTTTCTCCTGCACATCAATATTCACTCCAACTATTCCTATCGCCCGCTGGCCGTCACTACCACCACCACCGTTTCTCTCCCTCCCTCCTTACCATTCCTTCCCTTACCTCCCTGCCTCCCTCCATGCCTTCCCTCCCTCCCTCCCTACCTACCTGCCTACCCTCCCTCCCTCCCTACCCTTCCCTCCCTGCCTATCTCCCTTCCCTCCCTGCCAAGATGGATCACCCGTCACCATTAGGCAGGGACACAACTCTCACTTAGCATGCAAAGTACCCAGGCATATTCCCACCGTCATGCTCTATATTTCTTCCCCTTCCTTTTCCCCTTTCCCTCCCTCCCCTCTGATCAGTCCTGACCCAGACACACTGCCCACACGTGCCCGAAGGAAGAAAAATCATGTTGACCATACTAACTCTCTTTTCCTCCTGCTTCTCCTTCCTCTATAGAAAGTGAGATACAATAGTAAACATAGATGGAAAGTAAAAGAGAGAGAGAGAGAGAGAGAGAGAGAGAGAGAGAGAGAGAGAGAGAGAGAGAGAGAGAGAGAGAGAGAGAGAGAGAGAGAGAGAGAGAGAGAGAGAGAGAGAGAGAGAGAGAGAGAGAGAGAGAGAGAGAGAGAGAGAGAGAGAGAGAGAGAGTTATAAATTGAGAGATTATTAACATTATTATTACTCCTCCTCGTCGCCTCCACCGCAAACTTTCTTTTTTATATCTAACTTTCAAAACCAAGATAGGGAGTTTGTATATTAAACCACCGACCTCCACCACCACTACTACTACTACTACTACTGCCACTACTATCACCACCACCACTACTACTACTACTACTACTGCCACTACTATCACCACCACCACTACTACTACTACTACTACTGCCACTACTATCACCAGCACCACTACTACTACTAATACTAATACTATCACCACCACCACTACTACTACTGCTACTGCCACTACTATCACCACCACCACCACTACTACTACTACTACCACCATTACTACTTCTACTACTACTCTCACTTTTACTTTTACTTTTAGGTATAACTTTTACTTTTATTACTACTTTTTTTTTTATACTACTACTGCCCCTATCCACCTTCCTCACTTGCTT
>JACEEZ010018938.1:395386-397886 GCA_016584305.1 Chionoecetes opilio
CACAAAATAATCACTCAAAAATATACACAAAATAATCACTCAAAAATAAACACAGAATAATCACTCAAAAATAAACACAGAATAATCACTCAAAAATAAACACAGAATAATCACTCAAAAATAAACACAGAATAATCACTCAAAAATAAACACAGAATCACTCAAAAATAAACACAGAATAATCACTCAAAAATAAACACAAAATAATCACTCAAAAATAAACACAAATAATCACTCAAAAATAAACACAGAATAATCACTCAAAAATAAACACAAAATAATCACTCAGAAATATTTTTTTTGTAATTTGTGTGTCCCCTGCCATTTTTTGTTTGCCAATGTGTTACTCTTTGACGGTGTACGAATAAATCTGCGTCGCGTATTTTTGTTAAACTTTTAGTGATGTTTTATATTTATTGTAGACTTTCTAGGATAAACTGTTAGGAATAAATATAAGTGAAATGTGGGACGCAATCAACGTAGAGTTTTTCACCATTCACGGGTTTGAACGCGAGACCGCCTCCAATATGACAACCCGACCATTACTGAGTACAACAACTACTACTACTGTACTACTAACTAATACCACTACCACTAACACTACTACTACTACTACTCCTGCTGCTACAAAATCAATAACAACTACTACCACTACTACCAACACTACTACCATCACTATTACTACTACTACTACTACTACACCAGCGCCGCAGACAGCGGCGCTGGTGTCTTCCCTGCTGGGGGATAAGCTGCAGCTGCCTGGCGTGCAGCTGGAGATGGGCCCATAGGGTTGGACAGCGCCGCGATGACAGACCTCGTCTCATCGTTGCGCGTTTCTCCCGCTACTGTGATCGAGAGGCGATCATGAGGAGTGCGAGGAAGTTGCGAGGTACCAATATCTACCTTAATGATGATTTGTGCGCTGCTTCACAGGCAGTCAAGAACGCTCAGATACCGCAGATGAAACAGGCAAGATCACAGGGGAAAATTGCCTACTTTCGGCATACTAAGCTCATCGTGAAGGACAGGCTTGGTACTGACAGCGCATCGGGAAATCATACACCCCTGAGCGAGGATCCACCTGCTGCCGGCCGTGGCCGTGATCGGCAGCAAGCAGCTACAGCAGTTGCTGCAGCTGTCCCGGTAGTGGCTGGTGCAGTGGGTGGAGCTGTGGCTCGGCCTGGTACTAGGGTGGGTGGTGGGGGAGCGGGAAGTGTCGGTGTGGGAGGACAGGCCGGCGCTGTGCCCGCCTACCCATCCCTCCCAGCGCCGTCCAGACTCGCCTCATCACCCGCCACAGGTGCTTCGCCTTGCTCACAGTCACCGAAGATAAGGAAGAACCCTCAAAGGATTGTGAAGAAGTAAATTTCCTTTCTCCTTAAGAAGGAAAGAAAAGTAACGAGAACTTTAGCATAATGATGGCTGTCAATCAGTACCTTCCTTTTTATTCTATTACTAATGTTGAACTTGAAAGGCTTACTAACAGTGACACGGTCCACACAAACTATTTGCATGTAAATGAACTTGATCAGATGATATTTAATCCGCTTGATCTGGAACAAGATATGAACAGTAATGGTATTGATTAATTTATTATTGATATGGGGAACATGACACATACATTTTCACAGTATATATATTTAAATGATGTTAAAGCAAAATTAAGTGAAGTTGATGTATTTTCGGTATTAAGTATGAACATTAGAAGTCTGGCTAGTAATCTCCAAATATTAATTGATCAGTGTTTAACCGATAAGGATAAATTTGATGTGATGGGGTTCTCGGAGACTAGGTTAGATAATAACATCGAAGCATTGTATGTTTTAAAAGGTTATAATATATACGCAATGAACAGAAATAGGAAAGGTGGAGGTGTGTGTATATATATATATATATCCAGTAGGTATAGTTCTTGTATCATTAAGGAGTGTTGTATGATGGAACCATTTTTTGAGTGTGTCTGTGTACAAGTGAATAATGGTAAGGAAATCAACTTGTTTGCATCGGTCTATAGGCCGCCAAAGGGGAACATGCTTGAATTTCTTAATGCTTTAAAGACAATATTTGATTATACAGCGATAAAAAAGTACAACAAAATATTTTTTCTGGGGGACTGGAACTTAGATTTACTTAAAGCAACTGAATCAGGAGTCTTTGATTTCATAAACGTTATGTATTCACATGGCTGCTTCCCATTAACAACAAAACCCACGAGAGTGACTGAAAACTGTGCCTCATTAATAGATCATATTTGGACCTCACATCTGGAAAATAACATAAACAATTACATAGTATATACTGACATAACAGATCATTTTGCAGTATACTCTCAGTTTAGAAAAGTTGTAAATAAGTGTGATGCATATGTAGAAAGAAGATTTTTTTCTGACATCAATATCAATTTATTTGCAGAAGAAATATAAAATGAAAATTGGTTGCAAATTATAAATATTAACGACGCAAATGATGCATATGATAAATTTCACAGATTATATAAAGA
>JACEEZ010018938.1:405386-430386 GCA_016584305.1 Chionoecetes opilio
CTGTGTGGAAAGGTTATATCTGTGTGGAGTGGTTATATCTGCGGTTATATCTGTGTGGAGTGGTTATATCTGCGGTTATATCTGTGTGGAGTGGTTATATCTGCGGTTATATCTGTGTGGAGTGGTTATATCTACGGTTATATCTGTGTGGAGTGGTTATATCTGCGGTTATATCTGTGTGGAGTGGTTATATCTGCGGTTATATCTGTGTGGAGTGGTTATATCTGCGGTTATAACTGTGTGGAGTGGTTATATCTACGTTTATATCTGTGTGGAGTGGTTATATCTACGGTTATATCTGTGTGAAGTGGTTATATCTGCGGTTATATCTGTGTGGAGTGGTTATATCTGCGGTTATATCTGTGTGGAGTGGTTATATCTGCGGTTATATCTGTGTGGAGTGGTTATATCTGCGGTTATATCTGTGTGAAGTGGTTATATCTGCCGTTATATCTGTGTGGAGTGGTTATATCTGCGGTTATATCTGTGTGGAGTGGTTATATCTGCGGTTATATCTGTGTGGAGTGGTTATATCTGCGGTTATATCTGTGTGAAGTGGTTATATCTGCGGTTATATCTGTGTGGAGTGGTTATATCTACGGTTATATCTGTGTGGAGTGGTTATATCTGCGGTTATATCTGTGTGGAGTGGTTATATCTGCGGTTATATCTGTGTGGAGTGGTTATATCTGCGGTTATATCTGTGTGAAGTGGTTATATCTGCGGTTATATCTGTGTGGAAAGGTTATATCTACGGTTATATTTGTGTGGAGGGGTTATATCTGCGGTTATATCTGTGTGGAGTGGTTATATCTGCGGTTATATCTGTGTGAAGTGGTTATATCTGCGGTTATATCTGTGTGAAGTGGTTATATCTGCGGTTATATCTGTGTGGAAAGGTTATATCTACGGTTATATTTGTGTGGAGTGGTTATATCTGCGGTTATATCTGTGTGAAGTGGTTATATCTGCGGTTATATCTGTGTGGAAAGGTTATATCTACGGTTATATTTGTGTGGAGTGGTTATATCTGCGGTTATATCTGTGTGGAGTGGTTATATCTGCGGTTATATCTGTGTGGAGTGGTTATATCTGCGGTTATATCTGTGTGGAGTGGTTATATTTGCGGTTATATCTGTGTGGAGTGGTTATATCTGCAGTTATATCTGTGTGGAGTGGTTATATCTGCGGTTATATCTGTGTGGAGTGGTTATATCTGCAGTTATATCTGTGTGAAGTGGTTATATCTGCGGTTATATCTGTGTGGAGTGGTTATATCTGCAGTTATATCTGTGTGGAGTGGTTATATCTGCGGTTATATCTGTGTGGAGTGGTTATATCTGCGGCTATATCTGTGTGAAGTGGTTATATCTGCGGTTATATCTGTGTGGAGTGGTTATATCTGCGGTTATATTTGTGTGGAGTGATGTATTTTATATATCTGCAGTTTTAAACTGTTGTGGATGTGGTTATAAACTGCAGTTATATCTGTGTGGAGTGGTTATATCTGCGGTTATATCTGTGTGGAGTGGTTATATCTGCGGTTATATTTGTGTGGAGTGGTTATATCTGCGGTTATATCTGTGTGGAGTGGTTATATCTACGGTTATATATGTGTGGAGTGGTTATATCTGCGGTTATATCTGGGTGGAGTACCCAAGACTATAGATGTCTGTCTGGTAGCTGCATGATAGCTGCTCATTCACTAAGGACATAACCTAACGTGTTGCTAGGGTGCGAAAATATGGAGGGTAAAAAAAGGAATATATTTGCAGTAATGTTATGAGAATTGAAATGAGTGTCTCAAAACCTCTTGGTAAATCAATTGTATATTCAAAAGCTGTACTCCATTGTTGGTATGAATAAATCAGGGTAAATATGACATTGTATCTGTTGAATATTATGATTTGGTGTATATTATGTGGATGAATATAGAAGGTGGAATAACTATCTGCAGTCTACCACACACCACACACACCACCACACCACCACACAGCCCACCACACACACCACCACACCACCACACACACCACCACACCACCACACCACCACACAGCCCACCACACCACCACACCACCACACAGCCCACCACACACACCACCACACACACCACCACACCACCACACAGCCCACCACACACACCACCACACACACCACCACACCACCACACCACACAGCCCACCACACACACCACCACACACACCACCACACCACCACACCACCACACAGCCCATCACACACACCACACACACCACCACACCACCACACAGCCCACCACACAGCCCACCACACGCAAAACACGAGGGTAACGATGCATAGACTATACAAGCTAATGGTAATGAAGTCAAGGCCATAGAGCAGCTGGGATGATGTCTAGGCGTGTGTTAAAGGGGGAAGACAGGGCCGTGAGGGAATGAATGGCTCTGCGGCGGAAGGGAGGGAGGAGCGGGGGTCGTCCTTCACTGGTCGTGTTACCAGTCCAGACGACGACCGTGATAGGAAGATTAATGATGATGATGATTATGGTGACGATAATGTTAATAATAATAATGATAATAATAGTGATAATGATAATAAAAATGAATTGTTATCATATAAAGTTGAAGAGTGGAAGCTATATAGTGGTGTTCCTCAGGGTTCTGTCCTATCACCCACTCTTTCTATTATTCAGTAACAATCTTCTAAGTCTAACTCAAAGCCCTAGCCACTCCTACGCTGATGATTCTACCCTGCATTTTTCAACGTCGTTTATTAGTCGTCCAACTCAACAGGAACTAAGTGATTCACGGAGAGATGCCACCGAGCGCTTTTCTTCTGATCTTTTTATAATTTCTGATTAGGGCGAAGCAAACCTTGTTTTGTTCAATGCCTCAAAAACCCTATTTCTTCACCTATCCACTCGACAAAACCTACCAGAAAACTATCCCCCTTCTTCAATGACCTCTACTTTCCCAAACCAATAAATTTTTCCCTTGGACTTTTTCTTTAAAAAAATCTAACGGGAAAACCCTCCCATATCTTATCTTGCAAAACACCCTTCTAAAAGTTAGGTGTCCGTGGCGTCTGCGCCCATTTTTTTTTCCCCCTCCCAGTTGTTTCTCTGAAAAGGGGGTCTTATCCCCCCATGTATGGAGTTTTTCCCTCCCCTATTTGGGGGGATCCACTCATCCCGCTCCCCCTAAACAGGGTCTTTTTTTTAGGGACTGGAAATTTAAAGCGGGCTTTGTGTTCCACTTTTTTTGTCCCCTTTGGCCGCCCCTTTGAGTAAAAAGAAAAAAATTATTTTATAAACTTTCTCTCGGAACCCATTGCGACCTCTCCCGGGTTGGAACGCGGGGCCTAGAGCGTGGCGCATGTAACCCCCCGGGTGGGACCCTTTAAAATGCCTTAGGGGAAGAAATCTTTTAAAAATTTATTTTTATTTTTTAAAACCATTTTAAACGCGAAACTTTTGGTCCTAGAGAAAAAATTAAATGGGAAAACCCAAATAAAAACTTGAGATGTTCTACCTGATGGTATAAATCATTACCCTAAAAATACTTCAAATATTTTCAAAAAAAAAAAAAACACCTTACTTTCCCTAAAAAGAAAATGCCCTTTCCCCTAACCTCACTTACTTTACCCCCCCTCACCCCCTTCCCCCCCTCACACCTGTCCTTCTTCCTTAATTTGTTAAACAAGGGAAATTGATAGCCCGCCCCCCCTCATAGACAAACATTTTCCCCCGTGTGGGGTTTAAAAGTTTTGGGAAAAAACTTTTTAATTTTTTTTGATTTTCCCGCCATATTGATAAAAAATCAAAGAATATTAAATCTAAAGATTTCCACTTCAGGCTGAAAAAATTTAAAAGGGGTTACAAAAAAAAATGACGATTTATTGGTTGTTTTTTTTCCTATCCTAAAAAACCCCTTTTTTTAAAACTTGTTTTTATGTTTTTTTTTTTTTAAGCTTTTGCATGTTTTTAATTCTCCACGCATCCCCACCACCCCCACCCCCAAAACCACCCCGCCCCCAAACAAAACCCAACACCATCGCCCCCCCCCAAACCACCACCCCCCCCCACCACCACCACCACCCCCCCCAAACCCCACCCCCCACACAACCCCCAAACAAAAACCCAACCCCCTCGCCACCATATAGTTTCTTCGCACGTGTAAAAAAATTTTTCCCTTTTAAAATAATTTTTGGGTGATAACTTTTTCCCTCGTTTTTCTCCCCTTTTTTCTTTCTTTTTTCTGTTTTTAAGGGGGTTTCCATCATGTACGATTGTGGCCCTTCCCGGAGGGATGGGCAGCGGGGGGCCCTTTGCACACCAAAAACCCCCAAACCCACAAACACAAACACAAAAAACAAAACCCCAAACCACCCCACCAAAAACACACACACACACACAAAACCCCTAACACACACACACAACCGCACCCCAACACACACACACACACACAACCACACCCCAAAACCACAACCCCACACACCCCCCTATCTTACCCACAAAATAAATGCCTTTCTTTTTCTAAATTCTCTACCCAAATTCCGCTGTTTTCCTCTTGACCACGGGCCAAACCCCAATCGCAAAACAAAAAATTTAGGGCTTAAAACCTGACTACTGGTGAGCCTGGAGTTAGGACCTGGTGGGGCTCTAAACCCTCCCCCCTTTTTTGGGAAAGGGGTTTCTATTTGTAAAAATTTTTTAAAAAAAAGTTTCCTTTATTGCGAGGGTGCATTTTTGACAAATCTCAGAGAAAAAAGTTAGGGGAAAGTGATGTTTCCAAAAGGCAGATTCAAGTTTTAAAGGGTTTGGGAGTGAAAGGACCAAGACTTGCTGCGCCTGCATTTACTCTTTGGGGGTTTATGGCGACAGCTGCAAAGAAAAAAAAGTCGAAGCTGAAAATTTATGACTTTAGAATTTTTATCCCAAACAAGAGGAAAACGGGATGGGGAAGTACTTTTGGGGTAAAAAAATTATACAAGAAAAGAAACCAGAGGGATAATGAATTAAAAATGTCGTAAGGAAAAAAAAAAATGAAGATTCAGAAACGGAAAAAAACAAAGCCACGGGGGCCAAGAAAGAAAAGGGAAGGAAACCATTGAAAAGCGGGGTGCAGGAAAAAAACACAGGAAGCTGGGGAAAAGGGAAAAGGCTCAGGGAGAGCCCAGTGAAGGAAGGGAAAACCCCCCCGATGCTAAAGGGAACGCCGGCGGGGAAAGGGGACTGTTGTGGCCCGGGGGCCGTTGCCGATGCGGCCAAAAAAACCCAAAAAAGAAGAAACCCCAAAGAGTCAAGGGGGCGCAAAGGCGCGAAAAGGCCGAGGTGGATCAGGGCCTCGTTTTTCGGCTTTATGAAAACTCCCTCGCGGGCCCTGGACGTACCTCGGAGGGCTGGATGATGGAAAAGCGACAACAAAAAACAGCCCCGGGAAGGTAAAGGGGCCCCTCCCCCCCATCACCGAGGTGGAGGTGTGCAAACGGTGGGGGCCGCGCCGCCCCCCGGCCAAAAAGAATGCCCGGGACCCCAAAACGTGGGGAAAGAAACCCGTACGCAATTCTTGGAAGGGGGTAAAAGGGGTGGAAGCCCGGGGGCCCCGGGGGCCCCCCAAACTTTGGGCGCTGCATCGTGGGCCTGGGGGCCCCCACGCGAAAAATTTGCCGGGAAAACCGCGGGGGGTTTGGGGTTAAGGGGCCGTCCCCGCGGGACGCCCGCCACCCCCCCCGGGCCCACGGGGGGGGGGCCCCCCTGGGCCGGGTTTACCCCCCGGGGTTTGGACACATTAAGGCGTTGCGCACGGGCGGAGGAGGTGGGGGCCGCGGGGTTGGGCAGTGGCGCCCCACCCCGGCGCCACTAAATGGGCCAGGCGGCGCTAATATCGGGAAGGGGGTCCAGAAAAAGTACCCCAATGGCGGTGACGGGCCCGGGCCTCTCGAGGCCCCGCCCCTTTCCCAAGCGGGCGCTAAAGGGGCCCCCGCGGCCCCAAGGTGGCCGGCGCAAAGGGCCCTCTCTTTAACACCCTCTGCCGCCCCAAACTCCCCCCGAAAACTCACAAATACCCCAAAAACACACCACCGCCCCCAACCCCCAAGAAAAACCCCACAGCCCCCCCCCCCCAAACCACCATGCACAACCACACCCCCAAAGAAACCAAAGCACACCACGGGGCCCCCCAAGTCCCAAAGGACACCACTGTCCCCAAAGTACCAAGGGCCAATCCCCAAATTTTTTTCCCAAACCACCAAACCCCCACTGCCCCCAAAGGAAAAAACCAAGGAACACCATGCCCCAAAGTACCAAGCACACCACTGTCCCAATTACCAAGGACACCACTTTTCCAAACCAAACCAAGCACACCACTTTTCCCAAAACCCCAAACCAAAAAAAAACACCACTGTCCCAACCCCCCAAAACACACCCTCCCCCCCAAGTCCCAAAGGAAAACCCACTGCCCCCAACCACCAAACAAAACCATTGTCCCAATTCCAAGGACACCACTGCCCCCAACCACCAAACAACCACGTCCCAAGTCCCAAAACCACCACTGTTTCCAACCACCAAACACACCACCGTCCAAACCCACCAAACACCCCACCCCAAAGGCCCTGCCAAAACTCCCGCCCGGGCATTACTGAAAAATCCCCCCCCCCAAACCGCCGCCCCCCTTTTCCCCCCCTCAACCCCGAAGAATTTTCCCACCTCGGGGGGCGACACCCCTAAAAAGGGCCCCCCCAAACAAAAAAACCCTCCCCCCCCAAACACGGAACCCCCTCCCACCCTAAACCCCCGAACACCTTCCCCCCTCAAAAACCGAACACCTTCTCCCCCTCAACACCAAACCCCCTTTTCCCCCCAACCCCCCCCCAACACCGAACCCCTTTCCCAAACCCCCCTCAAAAAACCCCGAACCCCTTTCCCCCCCAAAAAACCCCCCCAAACACCAAACCAACCTTCCCACCCTTAACAAAAAAAAGGGAACCCCCCACCTTCAACACCAAAACACCCCCCACCTTCAACACCGAACAACCCCTTCCCCCCCCAAACAAACCCCCCCCCAACCCCCCCCCCTCCCCCCCTTTCCCCAACCCGAACACCCTCCCCCAACCCCCTCAAAAACCGAAAAAAACCTCCGCCCAACCCCCCCCCCCTCCCAAAACCCCCCAAAATACACCCTCCCCCCCTCAAAAACCCCCCCGCCCTAAACCACCCCCACCCCCCCAAAACAACTACCCTCCCCCCCCCAAAAACCCCCCCCAACCCCCTATCACCCCCCCGCCCAGTACCATAAACTATCCCCCCCCGCCCACCAAAACAACTACCCTCCCCCCCCTAAAAAAACCCCCAACTCCCTCCCCCCCAACCCACAACTATCTCCCCCCCCGTACCTAACTCCCCCTCCCCCCCCCCAACAAACAACTACCCCTCCCGCCCATCCCCCCGAAAACTATCTTTCCCGGCCCAGAAAACCAAAACCTACCTCCCCCCCCCCCACCACAAAAAAAACAAAACCCCCTCCCCCCCCCACATCACCGCAATTATAAATCCCCCCCCCCAGGACCAAAACTACCCCCCCTCCCCCCCCCCCACAAACCGAAACTATCCTCTCGCCCACTACCGTAACTATCCTCTGGGCCCCAATACCGTGTTTTCCCCCCGCCTTCCCCTAAAAATACTTTTTTTTTTTCCTTCCGCCCTTACCCGGTAACTATCCCTCCCGCTCAAGACCGGGAACTACCCCTTTCCGCCCCCCCCACCAACCGCGAAAACCCCCACCCCCCCCCCCGGGCCCCCCCGACAACCCCCCCCCCCCCCTCCCCACCCCCCCCCCCCCCCCCGCGAAAAAAACCCCCAACCCCGCCCCCCGCCGCGAAAAACCCCAACTCGCCCCCACCGCAAAACCCCCCCCCCCACCGCCGCGACAAACCCAACCCGCCCACCCCCGGGGGACAACCCACCCCCCCCCCGCCGGAAAACCCAAACCCCCCCCACCGCCCCCCCCGCACAACCCCACCGCCGGGGCCCACCCTCCAGCCCCCCCCCCCTTGAGGCGCCTTTGACCCGAAAAAAACTGACCTTCTCATGGATTACAGGTCAATTCAACAAAATCGAACCCGGGGCCCACGTACTTCTCTCCCGGATATAAATTGTACAGAAACGTTGATATTTTTTTCCCAGCGTCTTTAAAAATTGTATTTTGGAAAAAAATAAAAAAAACTAAAGGGTTTTGTAGAAAGTATAGAATGTTTTTGTAGTAAACGAGTAAATTTTAATATTGCCCTTTCTGTGACTTTTTTTCTATTACCCTTATTTTTATTGGGGACCCTTTTTTTACAAAACGTAAGTATTTGTTAAAAGTCATTCTATTTCTGAAATTTTACCGTTTGGGTTTTACAAATCTTTTTTGAAAATGCACTGTAATCATGTGTAAAATGTATTTCCTGTTTTCGAGGAAAATTTTGTATTTTTCCCTTTCGTGAAAAAAGGCGTCACTGAAAGGGTTTTTTTTTTTTCCCAAAACTTAAAAAAAAAATTTTTTTTCCCAACTTGCCCCTTACCCCCGTTTTTAAAAAAACTTATTATATTTGATCTCCCTCCCCCAAAAACCTCCTATAAAAGTGAAAACACAAAAACCCTAAGAAAATAAGGAAGCTACAAAAGGTTTGCGAGCCCTACACGGGGAAACCCTCCTGTTATTTAAACACTACCTAATCCCCCTTTTCCCACCCCATCCATGCATTTTTTCCAGCCCCCTTTTAAAAGCTCCCCTAATGAACCCGCACTCCCTCCTTTTGAAGAAAATTTTCTAACCCATTTTCTAAAAAAGGGGGGAACAATATTGAACATTTGGAGAGAGAAAGGGGGCGGGGGGAAAAAAAATGGAATATTCAAGACTTTGAAAATTTGATAAAGTTAAGACCCTTCTATCCGACATATCGTGACATCATAATAACAAAACTGATATGTTTCCCCTTTAAATGCCTTTTTTTAGGAGAAGGGGAGTAGAGAGATAAGAAGAAAGAGTGGAGGCGGGAAAAAAAAATGGGAAAAAAAAATAGAGAGACAAAAAAGAGGGGAGGTTAGGTAAAAAGGAAAGATAAAAGGGGTCCCCGGTATTAGAAAAGGTATGCAGCAGGCTCCTTTTTTACTTTTTTTTAAACTGTGAAAAAATTGGGAAAACCCTGGCCCAAATATAGCTTACAACCCTCAGAGTTTTCCCCTTAAACCCTATAAATTAAAATTTTGGGTTAAAAATTTGGGTTTTCATTTTTTGGTTTTGTTCAAATTTTTTGGAAAAAAATTTATTTGGGGTTGGTTGGGGAAAATGGCGGACCTTAGCTGAAATCAAACAAAGGCATTCGGTGAATAATAATTTAAAATTTTTTAATTATTATTATTATTATTATTATAATTCTTTTTATTTATTTTTATCACTATTTTTTATTCTATTTATTATCATTATCTTTAAATATCATCATTATCATTACATGCCCGGGAGTGGGGCCCTATTAATATAAAGAAAAGGGGAAATAATAAAAAATTTGGGATATATAAAAATTCCCCCCCATAGGGGATATATAATTTTCCCCCTAATAATCTCCTCAAATTATTTTTAATCAAGTATGTATAGCAAACTGAATCTCCATTTTCTATTAAAAAATAACCCCAACCCCTCCCCTTTTTGGAAACTCCCCCGAGCGGGGCGCAGGGAAACCCAAACCGGGGGATTTTTTAAATCCCTTATGGTGGGCAATCGTGCAATATATTATTTTTTTTCTTTTTCCTTTTTAACGCGAAAAAATTTGGGTCCTCGGGGAAAACCCTTTAAATGGGGAAACAAATGTTCTTTTGGGGTGTTCTACCTAAATGGTTTTTTTGGGTACTCAAAAAAGCTTCAAATTTCAAAAAAAAGCAATAAAATTTTTTATTAAAAAACCTTTAAATGTCTTTTTTCCTCAGTTAATTAAAAACCCCTTTTTCCTTTATTATAGTTTCAATAAAGGCCCTTTGATCTACTCTATTTGTATTATTAATAAAAAAAGGGGTTAAAAAAACTATCATAATTTTTTTGAGTTTTTAAGGAAAAAACGTAAATTTTCATTATAAAAACTTAAAAACACGATTTAAAAATCCCTTTTGGGAGTATATAAAATAAAGGGGTATTAAAATTAAATATTCCCTAAAAATTTCCCCTTTACGAGAGGGTTTTTCCATATTATGTGAAATACCTGATCTCTCATGTTCTATTGAAAAAACCACCTCAAACCCCGTCCCCTTTGCATTGGGCCAAAAAGCACTTTTTTCTAAACCCTTTTACCCTTGGGGAAAACCCTTTGAATAAGTTCGTGTCCCCGGGAAAACCCCTACATAAAAATTCTTGCAAATCATTTTTAAAATAATTTTCTTTCTTTTTTAAAAATTTAAAAGTTCAAAAGGAAAAAAATATATATTTCATTCTTCTGAAAACCCTGTTTTAAGCTATAAAAAATTACTTTTTTTTTAAATTTTTTCAAAATGCAAAAAAAAAAAAATGAAATAACGAAACAAACTATTTGTTCAGGAACCTCATCATCCGGAGGTTTTCATTCACCAAAATAATAAACCAACGTACACAACACAAAAAATAAACACATTAAACAAACGAAAACAGAAAATAATTTACTAAAATAATTTAAATCGTTTATTGATAATGTTGAAAAAGCATAAGATAAATGAAGGCAAATGTAAATATAAACAAATATATGGGTAAAGGGAAATTTATTTTTGAACCCAATTTTAAAGATAAAAATTTGCTTCTCAAATGTAAAACCCTTTTGGGTTTGTCTTTTGGTACACAGATATTTCTTTTCGTCACTTACAGCTACTGTCCACTGACCAAAAAGGCTTTTTTCAACTGGCGCCGTATAGACTTCGCAAAATATTTTTCCCTTTTGATTATTAATTTTCAAATGATAACCGGTTGAAAAATTTTTACTATAATACCCAAGAATTTTCAAAAATTATGCTTTTTAGGTGTATAGTAAAATTACGAATATAAATTAAACAAAAAAATTGAAAAAAAAAAATGCATTTACTATGATTAGCCAAATTTGCAGACCCCTACTCATTAGCCTACTGTAGAGGGACATTGTTTTTCCCCTTTTTAAGTCTATCAATAGTGGGGGTTCCTCAAAGGGTTTTTTGTCCTATCACCCACTCTTTCTATTTTCATTAATAAATTTTTTAAATCTAACTCAAAAACCCCATCCACTTCCAAAGCTGATGATTCTGCCCCCGCGGTTTTTTAACGTCCCTTTATTAACGTCCAACTCAACGGAAATTTAAATGATTCACGGCGAGATGCCACCCAGCGTTAACTTCTATCTTTTTTTTAATTTCCCGATAGGGCAAAGCAAACCTTGTTTTGTTCAAGCCTCAAAACCCCCCCAAATTTTTTTTCCTATCTACTCGACAAAACCCACCCAAAAAACTATCCTCTCTTCTTCCCAAAGACACTCAACTATCTCCTACTACAAAATTAAAAAAATTTTTGGCTGTTCTTTACTAAAAAAACTGAAATGGAAATCTCACATATCTTTTCTTGCTAAAAAAAAGCTTCTAAAAGTTAGGTTCCCCGGGGGCGTCTGCTTTCCTTTGGGTTTTTCCCCCCCCAGTTGCTTGCTCTGTAAAGGGGTCCTTATCCGCCCATGTATTGGGGTAAAGTCTCACATATTTGGGGGGATCCACCTACACCCTCCTAAACGGGTCTTTTTTTTTAGGGGCTGGCAATTAAACGGTTTTTTGTTACCACTTTTTTTTGTGCCCTTGGCCGTTTCCCTTTTTGTTATAAAAAAAAAAAATTTTATATCCTTTTTCTCGGGAAACCCCAATTACGACCCTCGCCGGGTTTAAAAAACGCTGGGCCCAGACCCTGGCGCATGTAAACCCCCGTTGGGGGTCTTTAAAAAGCCTATGGTAGCCCCCCGTGTAAAATTTATTTTGTTTTAGTTTTTTTAACCCTTTTTAAAAAGCGAAACCATTGGTCCTGAGGAAAAAATTAATAGCGAAACAAAAAATAAACTTGAGATGTTTTTACCCGATGGTATGATCAGTATCCCCAAAAAAAACTTCAAATATTTTGAAAAAAAAAAACCTTTCTTTTTCCCCAAAAAAAAAATGACCTTCCCCAACCCAACCTTACTTTACCTCCCTCACACCTTCCCCTCACACCCGTCCCCTTTTTTCCATTTAAATGTTTAACGAGGGTTTAAATTTTAGACCGCCTCCTCATAGACATCCCTTTTTTACCACCCCTGTGTTTTAAAATTTTGGGAGAAAAATTTATATTTTTTTTTACTTTCGCCATATTGATATAAATCAAAGAATATTCCCAAAGATTTCCCTTCAGCTGAAAAAAGTAAATGGGGGTTTCAGAAAAAAAGACGAGTTTTGTTTGGGGTTTGTTTTTTTTTCCAACTATATACGCCTTTTTTTTTTCCTTTATTTATGTTTCTTTTTTTTTAAACTTTGCATGTGTTTTTTTTTTCCCACCCGCTTCCCCCCCACCACCACCCCCCCACCACCACCCCACCGCCAACCCAAAAACCCATCGCCCCCACCCACCACCACCCCCCCCCCCCACCACCACCGCCCCCCAACAACAACAACACCACGCCACCCACCCACCCCCCCAACAACAAACACCATCGCCACCTATAGCTTCTTCGCACGTGTGAAAAAGTTTTTTTTATTAAGTTTTTTTATTTTTTAAAAGTTTTTTTCGCTTTTTTTTTGCTTTTTTTTTTTTTTTTTTTTTTTTCTTTCGGGGGTTTCCCTGTGGGACAGATTGTGGCCCTTGCGGACGATAGCACGGGTGGCCATTGCAAAACAAAACACCAAAAAAAACACAAAACTAAAACCCCACACACACAACACCAACACCACACCCCCACCCCAAAAACCACAAAACCAAAAACCCCACACAACCACCACAACCCCCAAACCCCACACACACACACACACACCCCACCCACACACCCCCACACACCAACCTTTTTCCAAAAACCACTAAATAAATGCCTTTCTTGTTCCAATTCTTTAGCCAATCCGCTGCTTCCTCTTGACCACGCCAGCCAAACAGCGAACAGAAAATTTTGCTTATAACCTGACTAATGGTGGCCTGGAGGTTTTTGGATCCGGGGGTTTGGGGTCTCAAATCCCCTTTTACGGAAGGTTCTAGTATGTAATGAAAATTTTTTTTAAAAAATTCCCTTTTATTTCGAGGGGGCATGTTTGGGCAAGGGGAAACTCAGAGAAAGTTTAAAATTAAGGCAGTGAAAGATTGCCAAGCCAAAACAATATTAACGTTTTTGGAGGTGATAAGGAGCCCCAAAACTTGCTGCGCCTGCATGTAAAGTCTTTTTGGCGGTTTTTGGCGACAGCTGACCCAAAAAAGAAAAAGTCCAAGCTGAAAAATTATACGTAAAAAGGGTTTTTCCAAACAAGAGGAAAACAGGAAACGGAAATACAAATTTTTGTGAACAAAATTAAAACAAAAAAAACCAGAGGGATAATCGAAAGTAGAAAAAAGTCCCTAGAGGAAACAAAAGAAAAAGAAATTTTAGTAACGGAAAAAAAACCAAAACCACGGGGGCAAAGCAAAGGAAGAAAAACCTTTCAAGGGAGGTGCAGGGAAAAGGGACAGAAAGGGAACGGGGGAAGAAGTGGAAAAAGGGTCAGGGAATAAAAGTGAAAGGGAAGGGCATCCCCCTGCTGGCAAAGGGCCCCGGCGAGGGGGAGTGTTGTGCCCGGGGGCCGTTTCCATGTGGGCCCTAAACCCAAAAAAAAGAAAAACCCCCAAAAAGTCAAGGGGCGCAAGGGGCGCAAAGGCCCCAGGTGGATCAGGGCCTCGTGGGTTTGGCTTTATGGGACCTCCTGGCGAGGAGGACCGGAAAAAGCCCACCTCGGAGGGGGGATGATGGCAAGCGACAAAAAAGAACAGCCCCCGGGGAAAGGGGAAGCGCTTTCCCCCCCTCACCGAGGTTTGGGGGTGGGGCACACAGCAGGAGGCCGCACCGCCACCGGCCAAAAAGAAAAGCCCGGGGAAACCCCAAAACCCTGCGGAAGAAAGCGTACGCAATTCTTGGGGAAAGGGGGAAAAGGTGGAAGTCAAGGTGGCCGTGGGGGCCCCACATGCCGGGGCCCGCATCGTAGGGCCTGGCGGGGCCCCCGCCTTTAAAAAAGTGCACGAGGACAACGCTGGGGTTTTTTGGGGAAGGGGGCCGCCCCCCGGGACGCCGCCACCACCACCGTCCCCGGTTTCGGGGGCCCCCCCTCGGCAGGGTTTCCGGGGCCCTGGTTTGGGTCACATTAAAGGGGTTTCTGCACGAGGCAGAGGAGGTTGGGGGCGCGGTGGCAGTGGCGCCACACCAGCGGCGCCACGTATACCACGGCGGCGCTAATATCAGGAATGTCCAGAAAAAGTATCCCCCAAAATGGCGGTGACTTTCCCCCCTCCCCGAGGGCCGCGCCTCACAGAGCGTCGCGCTGAAGGGTCCGCGGCGGGCCAAAATGGCCGGGCTCAGGCACTCTTTAACAACCCCCTGCCGCGTCCAAACTCCCCTTCGCAGCATCACACAAAACCACCAAACACACCACCCCTCCCCAAAACCCCCACCCCCACCCCCCCCAAACCCCAAAAACACCACTTCCCAAGTACCAAACACCCCCTTCCCAAGTAGCAAGGCACCAAAATTTTTCCCAAAAAAACCAAAAACAAACCCTTGTTTTCCCCCCCCCCAAACACACCACCGCCGAACCACCAAACACACCACCCCCAACCCCCGCCAAAAACCCGTCCGCATTACTGCAGAAAATCCCCCCCAAACCCCCGCCTCCCCTTTCCCCCCCTCACCTCCGAAATTTTTCCCCGCCTCGTTTCGACACACGTAACACGCCGCCACGACAAAACCCCCCCACCCCAACCAACCGGAAAACCCTTCCCCCCCTCAACACCGGGGGGAAAACCCTTTCCCCCCCTCAACCCCGAACAAAACCCTTTCCCCCCCCCCCCTCAAAAAACCTTCCCACCCTTAAAAAACCCAAAAACCTTTTCCCCCCTCAAACCGAACACCTTCCCACCCCTTAAACCCCCGAACACCTTCCCACCCTTAAAAACCGAAAACCTTTCCCCCCCTCAACACCGAAAAACCTTTCCCCCCCTTAAAAACCCCAAAACCTTCCCACCCTCAAACCGAACACCTTCCCACCCTTAACACCCCAACCCTTCCCACCCTTAACACCGAACACCTTCCCCCCCCAAAACCCAACACCTTCCCACCCTTAACACCCAACACCCCCCCTTTAACACCCAAACCCCCAAAACCCCCCCCCCCCACCTTTAACCGGAAAAAACCCTCCCCCCCCAAAACCGAAAACCCTCCCACCCCACACCGAAAACCCCCCCCCCCTCAAACCGCACACCCTCCAGCCCATTACCGCCCCCCTTTCCAAACCCGCCCCAAATTTCATCCTCCTGCCCTCACACCACCCCACAAACAACTACCCCCCCGCCCATCACCAAACTTCATCCCCCCCCAGTAAACCCTAACTATCCTCCCGCCCACCACAAACAACACCCTCCCCCCCATCACCGGCAACTATCATCCCGCCCGTACCATAACCCATCTCCCCCCCACCACAACAAATCCCTCCCCACTCAAAAAGGGAACTATCATCCCGCCCAGGACCATAACTATCCTCCCGCCCCCTACCGTAACCCATCCTCCCGCCCACTACCGTAAATATCCTCTCGCCCCAAAACCGTGATTAAACCCCCCCGCCTACTATCAAGACTATTTTCTTTTCCTTCCGCCCTTACCGTAACTATCCTCCCGCTCAAGACCGTAACTATCCTTCCCCAACCCCCGCGAAAAACCCACCCGGGCCCCCCCCCGCGACAACCCCCCGCCCACCGCCCCGACAAACCCACCCCCCCACCCCCCACAACCCCCCCCGCCCCACCGCCCCGACAAAACCCCCCCGCCCCCCCACCGCGACAAACCCCCCCCGCCCACCGCCGCGAAACCCACCCCCCCCCCACCGCGACAACCCACCCACCCACCGCCGGACAACCCACCCCCCCCCGCCGCGCCCGCACAAGCCACCGCCGGCCCACCCTCCAGCCCACCCCTTTAGGCGCCTTGACCCGAATAAAACACCTTCTCATGGGATTCAGGTCAAGTCCCAAATAATCGAACCCCGGGTCACGTTTACTTCTCCCGCCGGTAAACAATTTTACAGAGACGTTTTATATTCTTTTCAGCCCTCATTTAATTGTATATTGAGTAAATATTAAAGAAAAAATAAAGGGAAGTTTTTTAGCAGCATAGAATGATTTGTTTAAACTTAGTAAAATTTGAATATTTGGGCTTTCTGTAAAAGTAATTTTTATTATCTTATCTTATTGGGGAATTTTTTTAACAAAACTTTAATGTATTTTTTTTTATCATTCTATGTCCCCGTAATTTTCCCCGATTGGTTACCCAAACTATTTTGGGGGGGGGTTTCCCCGTAAACAGTTAAATGTTTCTTTTCCCGATTTCTGGGCAAAATTTTTTAGTTTTCCTTCGTGACAAAAGTCCCGTCCCTGTAATGGTTTTTTTTACAATAAACCCTTAAAAAAAAAAAAATTAAAAACTTGTCATTATCCCCTCTTTTAAAGTGATAGCTTTTCCTTGATTTCCCACCAAAAATAAAAAAAAAAAAAGGGGGGAGAAAAAAAGAGAGAGGAGAGAGAGAGAGGGGAGAAGAGAGGAAAAGAGAGAGGGAGAGAGAGAGAGAAAAGAGAGAGAGAGAGAAGAAGAGAGAGAGAGAGAGGAGAGAGAGAGAGAGAGAGAGAGAAGAGATCAAAAAAAAAAAAAATATCAGGGAAAAAGAAGGGGAAAAATTTGTAACCCTTTCAAAATAAACGAAATCTTGGGAGTAAAAAAAAGGGATTTTTCGTTTTCAATTTCTACGTCAAATTAGGTGATGCTTTCTCATAAAATTTTTTTTTCCCTCGGGGCAGTACTAACAGTAAAACATAATATTTTATAATGGTATTTAAAATTGTTTTTATTAGTTTTTTTTTTTATAATTGGTGTGTTAATTTCCAAACAATTATTTTTTGCAAACATTATTATTGCTAACAGAAAAACTTAAAAAAACCCAAAAAAATTAAAACCCCCTTCCTCCAACAAATCCACATCCTACATCTGATCTAACCCTCCTGCTGTAACATTCCGTTTTTTTTTCCCTTTCCCCCCACCGTTTCGCAATTTTCTTTTTCCCCTTTCCCCCTTTTTATGCTTTGCCGTTGGGCCAAAGACCTCTGATTTTCTGGCACATTCACCTTTTTTTTGGGATTAAAACAAACAATCAACTTACCCCTAATAAATTGTTTTTTCTAAAAGACAATTCGCAAAGGCTTTTTTCATGTAAAACCGTGGGTTTTTTTTAAAAAAAAATTTTTTTCTCTCTCCTCCTCTCTCTTTTCTCTTTGTTTCCTTTTTCTCTCTCATTTTTTCTTCTCCTTTTCCCCCTCCTTTTCTCTCTCTCTCTCTCCACATGATATGCTCCCCCTAGCCTTGTATCCCTTTTCTCTGAAACACACAGCTCATCTTCTTTAAACTTCCCCTTTTAAAACCTTGTCAGTTCCCCCCTTTGCTAAAAAATCTTTTTTTAAAAAGGGGATCCCCCTCCTCTCCTAATAGTTTTCCCTGCCCTGTAAATGTTTTTGTTTTTTTGTGTTTTTTCCTTCCACATGTTTTTTTTCATTTTCCCCAGTGTTTATTTCTTCCATAGTTTTTTATTTAAATTTCCCGTTTTTTTTTGTGTTTATTTCATTCCAACCCGGGGGGGGGGGGGGGGAAAAAAAAAAGAGTGAATAACAAAAAAAGGAATCGCAGCTGCGGGACCCGCCAGTCACGGTTCAGAAACCCTTCTGGGAGCGTCCGTGCAAAGGTGGTTTTTTTTCATGTTTTTTCCCACCAAGCAAGCTGCCTGCGTACCCCCATTTCACAGTGTTGCTTTTTTATGTTACCCTCCCGTCCTACTGTCAAAACAAAATTTTCCCCCCCACCCACGGAGAAATTACTGTTTTGTGCCGCCTTTTAAACACGCAAAAATTTTTCAAAACGCAAATTTTTGAAATTTCATAAGAAAATTTTTTTTTTTTTTTTTTTTTTTTATGAAAAAATAAAATAAAAAAAGTAATTACATTTCAAAGAAAAAAAAAAACCCAAAAGGGAAAAAACCACCCGTGGCCCCGGCGGGACTGCCCTTTAGGGTCCCCCAAGGGGTGCCCTTTTTTAAACCCGATTTTTTTCTCTGCTTTCGGGACGCCCTTTAAAGCAGCAGGGCCCCCCTGGTCTCCTGCGGCGTGCCTTGGCGAGGGCCCTGGGGGCGGGCGAGGGGGGCCCCCTTCCCTCAGTTTCCCCCCGGCCTCCTGTTCCCTTTCCCGCAGGGCTGCGTCGCCCTTTTCGTTGGGGCTCTCGGCCCCGGGCACGCTCCCTCGTGGGGGCGATTGGGGACGCGCTGGGAAACAACCCCCACCACGGTGGTCCCCGTCCCTCGACGCTCCATGTCCCCTTGGGGGGACTCCAACAGGTTGTGTTTTCCCCCGGGGGAGCAGAAAGCTGCTGGGGCGCCCCCTTTGGGGGCGGGGCAACGGCGGGCCCCCAAAACCTGGGAGCGGGGCGCCCAAAATCTAGCCTCGCACCAGGGCAGGCCAAATTTCGGTGGCCAGGACCACCACGCCCCGTGATTGCCCGCACCCAGCGGCACCTCCAGCAGCATCTGCTTTCCCCCTGGAGGAAAACTACCTGATTTGGGGTCCACCCAGGTGGGAAAGGAGCGTCCCGATGGGCGTGGCCCCGGGGGTGGCGGGGGCACTTTCGTCACCAAACCCCCACCACGAGGGGCCTGCGGGTGCGTGCCCTGGCCGAAAAAGCACCAAAAGGGCAAGGGGGCGCGGCCCCAAAAGGCAGAACGCAGGTCGTGGAGCGGATGAGAGGGGGATGACCAGCCCCGGGTTACCTATAGGGTAGTATAGGCGGGAGCCTAGGGCCCCTAACTTGGGGCCCCAAACCTGGGGTCCCTCAAAAGATTTTCCCATATTAAATTTTTTTTTAAAAATGATATTTTGCATTGCTGAATAATTCATTTAACTTAAAAAAAAATTTTCAAAAAATTTTAGATAAAAGGGGCCCCTTTTTTTGAGGCCCCTTTTTTTTGAGGTAAAGGGGCCCTGTTTGAGGTCTTTTTTGAATTTAAAGGGCCCCCGTTTGGGACCCTAGCTGTAAATCTGGGGGCCCCCGTCCCTGGTTTTTTTTAAACATCGGGCTAAAAACAGTAAAACCCTATTTGTGAATGTACGTATATATTTTTTTCAGCTCACTTATTTTTTCTATAAAAAGTAAAAAAAATTTTGGGGGCGGGCGATTTTGAGGGGGGATCCGCTGAGGGGGGGGAAAAATTTAATTTGCCTAGGGCCCCAAAAAAGGGCATAAAAACCGGCCCTGGGAAGACCCCCCTTGCCCCCGCAGGGCCCGCGGGCCAAACACGCCTGCCCGGGGCCAAGAGGACCTGCAAGTGGCGGGAAAGGGGCACCCGGGCGGGGCTGTTTGGTTTGGGAAGTTTAAAAAAAAAAGGAAAACCCCATCGCAACTAACTGACTTTGGCTTATTTTTCAATTTTTCCCCCTTTTTTTGGGTTTCGTGGCGCGTTTTATGTAGCAGAGCGGGTTTCCTTTTTTTAATTATACAGGGTTTTTTTTTTTTCCCGTCTTTACTTTTACGTAGGGAAAAAAAATACATGGTTGATATTGGGCGCCCTGAATCTGCAAGTCCCAAAACTTCGCACTTTGACCTTGCATGTGTGTCCGGTTTTTTTCCCTGGTTGAGTTTCCCCAAAAAAAACTAATAGTAATGTAATAGTAAATTTTAATGATAGTAATAATAATAATTGCAGATTTCCACTCGGGGGGGAGGGCCGGGTCGGGGGTGGGTGGGTGATTTTATAAAACATGGTTGGGCTGGGTTTTAAGAAATTTCGAACCCATACCTATATATTTTCATGATATATAATAATGGTGGTGACAAAATAAAAAAGGGAAAGTTATTGATGTTTAAAACCGTCCCTAACATATCCTGCATGAAACATTAAAGGGAAAGCGAAAACACTTTGCCCAAAGCATTGGGGTTTTAAATATTGAAATAAGGTTTACAACAAGTCACTGTGTTGGGCAAGCAGTGTGCAGGAAAGGTCCCCGGAGCTCCTCGCTGCTCACCATCCACCGTCCCGAGACGCGTGATAATACGGACTATATAATATATGGTAACAAATAAGAACACACGATAAGTTTACGCATAAGAAGAAAATATTCTTATAGATTTATGAAAACACAAGTTGATTAGTAATCCCGCGAATCATATGTTTTCTTTCATCTATGGACGTAGTGTTTCCTGAAGTAATTGTCGGCAAAATATCTTTTTGACGAGAAGCATTCACGCGTTGAAAATCGTAAGTGTGTAAGATCAAAGTTTTCACTGATCGGGACCTCCTCAGTGGCCTCCTGCCGCAGGCACGGACGGGAACGGCAGCACGACGCCCTGCTCGAGGCACCGCACCAGATGCGGCGCCATGCCGGCCCGGTCGTAGCGCACGGCGCACGGGTCCTGTCCCAGGGCTATGCTGAAGGCAAAGGCCACGGCGAACAGACCGCAGCTGTAGCCATCGTTCTGCCGCTGCACAGGCCGCGTCACGGCGCCCGGGGGCAGTGAGTACAGCTCCTGCAGCTGCTGCACCAGGGCAGCCGTGAGGGTGGACAGAGTGCTGTACAAAGAATCGTACAGTACCAGCTGGCCGCTGCGCGACGCACCGTAAGAGGACAGCAGCAGCCAGTGGTCCCCCCCCTGGCGGCCGTACTCTGCCATGGAAGCAAGATACTGCGGCGTGGAGCGGTTCACACCTGCAGGAACAAGACGAGGCGCCGGGCTGCAGGGGCGGCAAGGTGAAGGCCGCCCCGCATGCGTACAGGCCGCGAGTCTCTGGGAAACGCCGCTGCAATATCATCTGCGCCAGGTCAATCACGTCGTCTGAGAGCCAGGCTCGCCCAAGGATGTCCCGTCTGTCAGGGCTGCGAAGGCGAGGCAAAGGCAAGGGTGAAAACTAGAAACGCCACAACTCGGGCTCCTCCAGGAAGGGAGGGTCCTCAAGTTCCTACATGCCGTCTTGAAGAGAAGAGCCTTGAGAGGCCGGGACAGCCAAGGCGACGGCAGAGTGAAGGCGCGTCGAGAGGTCCTGAGAGTGGCTCACGTGAGGGCTGGACAAGTCAACGTCAGGCTGAGACACACTCTCGGTGAGGGAGAATCCCTCGTCGCTCTGCGAGGTGCTCTCGGTGGCGACCAAGTTATCGTGTGAGAGTGAAGTGCCCGCGTTGGAAGGCAGGGATGCGAAGGGGCTGCCTTCCTGGATGGAGGGCTCGTCCTCGGAGCACCGCATCAGCCGCACCATCAGCCCCGCCGCCACCACGACGGCCGCCAGGTACTGAAGCAGAGCCCACGAGGGTCTGGGTACCGGCTGCCTTAGCTCTTCCCTCAGGCGAAGGATCTTCCTGACAGCCTCCACGTGTCGTGCATAAAAGGGCGGGACACGCCTGGGTGGTGGCGGCGGCGGCGGCCACAGCCACTGCACGCACGGCTCCAACACGCGCTGCAGCAGCGAGAGCGGCGGTCTGCTCGCCTCCACCTTCGCCTCCAGGTCCTTGGCGACGCCCTCGAGCCACGCGGTGGAGAGCCACCAGGCCGAGGCCAGCACGCAGGCCACACACACCACCTTAGAGATGCCAAACATGCGATGCATTCTATCTTCCTTTCTGAAAGACATCTGATTATTCTTACTTTCCTTACAGCATGCTCTGCACCATAGGCGTCGGTATTAAGGATCTAAAATTAAAACAAAAAAGAACTTGGAGTTAGCGGTTCCAAGATGTCAACCCCAAGCTGCCTCCCCTCCAGTAGTGAACATTGCTCATACACTTGGCGAGCAGCCAATCAGCTATCGAGATATAGGGAGGGAGGGGGTTCCCTCCCACAGAGTTACGGTCCCTCCCTATATCTCGATATAGGGAGATAACCCTGTTAATAGGGTCTTCTTAACTCTGTGGTCCCTCCCTATATCTGGATAGCTAATTGGTTGCTCGCCAAGTGTATGAGCAATGTTCACTACTGACTGACCAATCATAGACTTAGGTAGTCACGAACACCCATGACAGGAAGGCGACGCCCTGTTGAGGCCTGACAGGGAGGCGAGGCCTGACAGGGAGGCGAGGCCTGACAGGGGAAGGTGGTGGCTGCATGACTGCCAAACCCCCACGAAGAAGAAGAAGAAGCAGAAGAAAATATATAATAAGAATCATTATGATAACGACAACAAATATTGATTGTAATAAAAACCATAATAATAACAATAATAACAAACACAACACCAGCATAAATTACGATATCAATGACGATAACGACCCTAGCACTAATAATAACAATAACAGAAGTGAAAGATCCACTCTATATCAATTGCACCAACGTGTAAAATAAACAGCGCTAGAGTAACATACCACTACTTGTTCTGTACTCGTTCGTCCGATCACCTGTTTTGGCCGTATTGACCCTGACGTGGAAACAGCGCGACTATGCATAGTATGAATTAATTGCTTCCTGAACAATAAATGAAGCACCGATTTTATCAAACATGATTGAAACTAGAGATAGAAGCGAACGAGCACACACAACAATATTGACATTCTAATTTCATATATATTCACGGGAAGGTTTGATTAACAACAGTGTGGCCAGATAGACAACAATAACAACAACAACAGCGTTATATCATGCTGGCAACACTATTTATTATATAGCTAAGATAAATTAATGAAAATACGAGTTTAATGTTATTTTTCTCACCTTCAATGCATCCCAGATTGCTAAACACGATCACAGGCATGCATAACTATATTTGTAAAAGCTCATACTAATGGGGAAAAAAAAACAAGGGGCATTTCAAACGTTATCTATCTACCGTCTGTTCAGTGCCAATAAGGAGTGCCTAAAAGTCGTGCTCCATGTCAACAATATCAACAACACAGACGCCTCTTCCCTTTATACGCGAGCTGTGAGGCGGCAAGGCTGAACAAAGTAGAGACCATTAACCCTATGCATACGTACATACATACATAAATACATACATACATACATTCATACAGAGTGAGTGAGAGAGGGAGAGAAAAAGAGAGAGAGAGAGAGAGAGAGAGAGAGAGAGAGAGAGAGAGAGAGAGAGAGAGAGAGAGAGAGAGAGAGAGAGAGAGAGAGAGCGAGAGCGAGAGCGAGAGAGAGAGAGAGAGAGAGAGAGAGAGAGAGAGAGAGAGAGAGAGAGAGAGAGAGAGAAAATGTATGCAAAAGCGAAAAAATACAATATCCCTTTTTTTTTCCACTGGCAGCTATGTATAAAGAAATTAATGACTTACTCCGTTTATGCAACAGGAACATATTATCCACATTAACGCTTGCCGTGTGCACGCTAATACCTGCCCTTACCTATCTACACCGTGCTATCATAACCTAACCTATCCTGCCACCTATACCTTCCCTAACCTATCCTTCCCTTCCCTTCCCTTCCCTTCCCTCCCCTTCCCTTCCCTTCCCTTCCCTTCCCTTCCCTTCCCTTCCCTTCCCCTTCCCTTCCCTTCCCTTCCTCCCCTTCCCTCCCCCTCCCTTCCCTTCCCTCCCCTTCCTTCCCTTCCCTTCCCTTCCCTCCCCTTCCTTCCTCCCTCCCTCCCTTCCCTTCCCTTCCCTTCCTTCCCTTCTCCCTCCCTTCCCTTCCCTTCCTTCCCTTCCCCCCTTCCCTTCCTTCTTCCCTCCCCTCCCCTCCCCTTCCCTTCCCTTCCCTTCCCTTCTCTTCCCTCCCCTTCCCTTCCCTTCCCTCCCCTTCCCTTCCCTCCCCTCCCCTCCCCTTCCCTTCCCTTCCCTTCCCTTCCCTCCCCTTCCCTTCCCTTCCCTTCCCTTCCCTTCCCTTCCCTTCCCTTCCCTTCCCTTCCCTTCCCTTCCCTTCCCTTCCCTTCCCTTCCCTTCCCTTCCCTCCCCTTTCCTTCCCTTCCCTTTCCCTTCCCTTCCCTTCTCTTCCCTCCTTCCCTCCTTCCCTCCCCTTCCCTCCCCTTTCCTTCCTTCCCTTCCCTTCCCTTCCCCCTTCCCTTCCCTTCCCTTCCCTTCCCTTCCCTCCCCTCCCCTCCCCTCCCTCCCCTTCCCTCCTCCCTTCCCTTCCCTCCCCTTCCCTTCCCTTCCCTTCCCTTCCCTCCCCTCCCCTCCCCTCCCCTTCCCTTCCCTTCCCTTCCCTTCCTTCCCTCCCCTTCCCTTCCCTTCCCTTCCCTCCCCTCCCCTCCCCTCCCCTCCCCTTCCCTTCCCTTCCCTTCCCTTCCCTTCCCTTCCCTTCCCTTCCCTTACCATCTATACCTTATCCCTTTTACACGTATCTTTCACACAGACATGATAACCAAGAAGTCATCATTCCAACATTCTTCATTTACATCATAGTAACATAACAAGATCTCAATAATAAGTAGAATGCAAGACTTAGTTAACTGAGCGAAATATACAGGAGAGTTTGTTTATCTTTGGGGGTCAAGGTGCTCGGTGCAGGTATCTATACTCAGTTTTTTTAACGAGGTGAAAAATCCTGACCCCTTGCCCGTTACTGACTGATATTTGATGCCAGAAGGGAATAGTACGGTTCTTCTAAATTTCAGTTGTATTTTATCATAGTTAACCATATTTTCAGGTAAACATAGGCAGAATTTTAAGCATGACACCTAAAGATAGAATGGAGTTTTCGCCTCGCTAAAAAAAATAAACTATAATATTAATCCTGGTTCGCCCTCGGGAAGGTGTGGTGAGCTAGATAACCCTGGTAGGGGAAGGAAGGACATGTCTCTTATCTTTATGGCGGTGC
>JACEEZ010018938.1:447886-452886 GCA_016584305.1 Chionoecetes opilio
TACCCTTCATGATAAAAATTGACTCGCAAAGTTTTAAATGGCGAAGAGTTAAGTGAATATTAAGTTCATGCATATTTCTTCATAGTCTCGTAATGGCATTTCTTTAGCGTGTTTTACTGTTTTTTATTTGACAATATTATAGAACAAACATTTACGAAGATTACAGTATACCATATATACTGATAAAACCAGTCTATATGATAGTCCATAGACCACTATATCTCTTTGTTGGGCGCCCCGCAGGCCCCTATGCAGCCCCGCAATTCAGAACATTGTCGCGTGAACAGTCCAGGTATACAGTGGTCTATGGATAAAACACATTCCATCAGTTTTAATTATCCCTCATTTCCTGGGTATGTTTTCATTTTTTTTTTTTTTTTACATTAGCACTACATATCCAACACTGATTCTTTTCTGTTACATAATTATGAAAATTATCTCTGCCAGTCAGGGCTGGGAGGGAGGGAGGGCCACTCGCTGCCTCCTGCCACGGTTATTTTCATGATATTTGCCTAAACTTGTTGAATTTTTTGCGTCATAAAGGCAAAATATGATACATCAGTAATGAAATGAATAATGCAGAAGGCAACATGAAGGAATAGTGAAGGGATGCACTCCAGCGTGATCCTGACTTCGCTAAATAGGCTCTGTTATTATTTAACTGTGCATTTATTGGGTCACAAGTGAATTTACTCAACAAGATGAATGGTGACTTATATTTTTCCTGGTGGATAATCAAAAAGTAGTTACTATGCGTCCACCGTCCTGTCAGCACCGACCCTCCTGCCTGTTGAATCTTCCTCCTCCACCACACCATGCTCGCCTCACACGCTCAATGTCATCAACGATATTGTGCTTCCTCATGAATGAAAACTATAAATGATATGAAAACAAAACCTACACTCGTACTTGCAGATGTTAAGAGTTATGCACCAACAGTACACAGCAAATGTAATTATTCCCCGCCCTAGTGTCACCAAACTATCACGGACAGGGTGGCATTGACGTGATTTTGCAGCTTTTGAAACATGAATCACACGACCGTAAATTGTAACATGAAATGAAAAAAACTAATAATTAACTAACACGTGAACTAATGAATGAATACATATATATATATATATATATATATATATATATATATATATATATATATATATATATATATATATATATATATATATATATATATATATATATATATATATACGTATTATATATATATATATATATATATATATATATATAGAGAGAGGAGAGAGAGAGAGAGAGAGAGAGAGAGAGAGAGAGAGAGAGAGAGAGAGAGAGAGAGAGAGAGGAGAGAGAGAGAGAGAGAGAGAGAGAAGAGAGAGAGAGAGAGAGAGAGGAGAGAGAGAGAGAGAGAGAGAGAAGAGAGAGAGAAGAGAGAGAGAGAGGAGAGAGAGAGAGAGAGAGAGAGAGAGAGAGGAGAGAGAGGAGAGAGAGAGAGAGAGAGAGAGAGAGAGAGAGAATCCGCGTATCTAGTTACCAATCTGTCTATCTATCTACCTGTATAACAATGGCATACATCCCCACAAAAACATGCAAATACTTAATCCTCCAACACACATATTGTGAACAAAGAACTGAAACAATGAACTTATTATCACCAACAACCATGAATGTGATAAAAAAAACATTGAAATATTTAGTTTAAAAAAATGAAGTTCAATAAGATAACGAAAAAGAGAGTAAGCAAAAAAACAATAAATCATCTCCTCTGATACAAACAGAAACAAAATTAATTGTTCAGCGCACAACTAATAAGGTGGAAAGGATAGGAAACTTTAATCTATAATAATATAAGCGAAAGTGTGTCTGTCTGTCTGTGTGTGTGTGTGTGTGGTATAGGTTCCGCCCCCCGTGGCGCAAACACCTCATATGGCACATTTTCGGAACCGGGTTGACCAGGGGAAGGTCATAAGCCCATTTATGAGATGATCCGATCACTTTTTTTTTTTTTTTTTTTAGCAGCCTATTAGCGAGAATTGTGAAAACAAAAGTGGGTTGCGAGAATTGAGGAAGCCTTGATGTAGGGTGATGGGTAATGGGTGAGTGAATGGGTGGGGTGATGGGTAATGGGTGTGGGGTGATGGGTGAGTGAATGGGTGGGGGGTGATGGGTTGGGGGTGATGAGTGATGGGTGAGGGAATAGGTGGGGGGTGATGGGTAATGGGTGAGTGAATGGGGTGTGGTGATGGGTAATGGGTGAGTGAATGGGTGGGGGTGTGATGGGTAATGGGTGAGTGAATGGGTGGGGGGTGATGGGTATTGGGTGAGTGAATGGGTGTGTGGTGAGGGGTAATGGGTGAGTGAATGGGTGGGGGGTGATGGGTAATGGGTGAGTGAATAGGTGGGGGGTGATGGGTAATGGGTGAGTGAATGGGTGGGGGGTGATGGGTAATGGGTGAGTAAAATGGGTGGGGGGTGATGGGTAATGGGTGAGTGAAGGGGTGGGGGGTGAGGGTAATGGGTGAGTGAATGGGTGGGGGGTGATGGGTAATGGGTGAGTGAATAGGTGGGGGGGATGGGTAATGGGTGAGTGAATGGGTGGGGGTGATGGGTAATGGGTGAGTGAATGGGTGGGGGTGATGGGTAATGGGTGAGTGAATGGGTGGGGGGTGATGGGTAATGGGTGAGTGAATGGGTGGGGGGTGATGGGTAATGGGTGAGTGAATAGGTGGGGGGTGATGGGTAATGGGTGAGTGAATGGGTCGGGGGTGATGGGTAATGGGTGAGTGAATGGGTGGGGGGAATATGTACATTTCTACATCCATGATTTCAGGAAAGTTAGAAGGGGCTATCTGGAGAGTCCATGTTTGGTGGGCCGAAGGCCCACCAAACACAGGTGGTGGGCCGAAGGCCCACCAATAGCCCTCCGCAGGAGCTAGCCAAAAAGTCCGCCCGGAGGGCGGCTTTGCGGCTAGTGACTAATAATAATTCACTGGGGAACAAATTTTTGTTGAGTTAGGTCTGACACTTGTTATTAAGTAATTTTTGGGTGCTGAATCCAAAACTGATCTCAGTTTTTCTCTATCACGTCAAGTTTTTGAACTGGAGGATTTTCGTTTTCTTAAAAAATATGAAAAATACTGTACATAACAGTAACAGTGCTTATTTTATAAAAAGTTGCAAATGTTAACATACAATGAAAAATGAAAGAAATAGGCATGAATAGAATGTTTATTTAACATTATCATGTTTTTAGAAAGGATAAGGCTATAATTGTGTGCAGGTTAAGGTAAAAATTTACGTTTGTAGCTTTGTCTGGAGTGTTCAACTTGAGGACTATCGCGTTTGATGCTCCAACAATAGTCAGCCATCATATGCACATCCCATCTACCCTGGTAACGTTCTTCCATAACCTTCAAATCTTGGTGAAATCGTTCACCTTGCTCGTCGCTAGCAGCACCAAGATTTTCCGGAAAGTTGGCAAGATGGCTATGCAAAAAATGTACTTTAATACTCATGTTGCAACCAAGCGCTTTGTAGCTCTCCAATAGTTTCTGAACAATTTCTGTGTAATTACTTGCACGTGTATTTCCAAGAAAGTTCTTGACGACGTCTTGGATGATAGCCAAGCATTCTTTTCAAGGTCTGACATAGTACCGTTGAAATGTTCATCTTTTATGAGCTGTCGAATTTGTGGACCATCAAACACACCGGCCTTGATTTTTTCAATTGACAGTCCAGGAAATGCCAAGATGATGTACTTCAAACAGTCGCCATCAGTTGACAATGCTTTTACAAATTGTTTCATGAGACCTAGTTTTATGTGCAGAGGTGGGAATATTATTTTATTCTGTCAACAAGTGGCTCATGTACAATGTTAGGATCTCCAGGTTTAAGATCAGATCTCGGAGGCCAATTCGTCTGAACCCAATGCTTCTCTCGAGCTCTGCTATCCCACATACAAAAGAAAGCAGGGATACTTTTGTGTATCCACGGTGTTGACCAAGAAGGAAGGACAAACCCTTTTAAGGTCAACACAGATGATCCAATTGTGTTTGTCATATTGCAATAACTCAATGACGCTCTTTACATCTCCATATTCTCACGAAAACAGACCGAATGCCCAATAGGGACTGCGCCAAACAAATTGCCAAAACCAAAAAAGTTTTACTACAGCTCACAAGTGGAATTTTGCTTATCTGGAGGGTAAGCTTTTGGAGAAAAACTTGACGTGCTAGAAAAAAAAACTGACTACAGATTTGGAATCAGCATGCCAATTTTAGTCTAAATAAGCTCAAAAATCTAACTCAACAATTTTTTTTCTTCAAATTGTTCCCCAGTGATAATCATCCCCTTCAAACATCACATCCTCACTAACCTCTGTGTTACCTTGTTTTTTGTTTTGTAACCTCACCTTTTTTTTTTTTTTTGCCTTTGGTCAATCCTTTGTGATGTAAAAAAAAAAATCAATTGGAATACAAAGTTTGACGGAGTGGATCGTGAGGCAGCAAACAGAGTGAGGAAAAGAGGTTCTGCTACTTTGTTATCTGATACATCTAAATCAACGACTACGTTTTCAGCATTTTTGTTCACCCGACCCAAGCAGGAACGTCATTCGTCACACATTACAGCAGGACAAAAATAAAAATTGGAACACACTAACATATAAATGACGCGCTCACAACGAATGCAAACGATAAATTGCTGACGGGCGCACGGGAGGCAGGGTAATGCAAAAGTATGGCAGCCGCACTCCATAGACGAACAGAGAAGGAAAATGTGGTTGTAAGAGCATAAGAGTATACCTTATTGTCGCTAATAGAATATATGGAAACACAAAAGATACTAGCAACTATGCGTTTAGAAGGAATATCAAATGATGGCATGGGAGGCAGAACTGACGCAAAAGTATGGCAGCCGCACTCGCATAGACGAACGGAGGAGGAAAAAAATGTCTGAAAGAGCATAAGAGTATACCGTATTGACGCTGATAGAATATATAGCAACACAAAAGATGTTGGCACCTATGC
>JACEEZ010018938.1:480386-485386 GCA_016584305.1 Chionoecetes opilio
TCCGGCCCCTCCCTCGGTTGTCATTTCCGGATAATTATGAGGGTGCGAGCCTCTCAGGGGGTAAATGGCCGTCGCTTCGCCCTCGCCCGTAATCCCGGCCAGGCTGTAAACCCAAGTACCAGGATTAGGAAGATGAGGGCCAGGCACACAGTTGACTCGGATGTTCCAAAATTCTACGAGTCTGTTTCACCTCGAGGCATTTTACTTTCCTACCGAATGGATCGTCCACCGCACCTATTCCTTACAATATCAGAACTCGTGCAATGAATGTCTGAAATACGCTGACATAATGAGTGAGCGAAGTCAGTTTTCCTGTGAAGTGAATCGACAAAAGAAACATGGTGGGTGGAAGGAAAGCAGAAGTGAAAACGAGTCCCCCGTCACCTCAACATTTCCAGGAATCAAGAAATCGGCCCAACGATCACTAAACCTGAGGTGACTTTCTGGTAGTCAGGGAAGGAAATCTTGGACAGTAGAGTCACGAGTGGGATTAAAAACGGATAGCGGCGGATGCAATAAAGGAGGGCGTGGCTGTACGTTAGGCGGGACATGAGTGGCAAGTCCCTATTATATATTCTACAGTTGTCGTGGCCTCGCTGATCCGGCAATATCCTTCTCCTTCTCTTCCTCCTCCACCACCTCCTCTTCCTCCTCCACCACCTCCTCTTCCTCCTCCTCCTCCTTTCCCTGCTATTCCAGCCCCTAATTCCCTCCCCCTGAACGTTTCAAGCATGGCAGAGACTTTAGCCAAAAGCCAACGCCTAAGACAAGGGTTCAAGTACATTACACAAAGTCAAGACAAACGTTGCCTTCCGGACGATAAATCATTCTTGAAAAAACTCAGAAAATGACCATTTCTTTAAAATTCGAGGCAACGACTCGCATAGGACTGAGCTGCAGCCACACTATAGTCTACTTTATTTAATATGGTCAATTCTATAGGGGTCAAGTATTCTATAGGGGTCAAGAATTATATTGGGTGATACTATAGGATCAAGACTGGCCTGGCCCCGAGGAGGACTCAGCAGGGACGTCCACACAGCCCGAAGGCGCCGCTACACCAGGAACACCAATTTAAATATGATGAGGCGAGAAGTTTTTGCTGAGAGAAACGCTCACGGCCGCCATCACCATCATTACTTTCATTTCCTCCAAGACCTGGTGACATGGAGTGCCTTGGTGATCCCTGGGCCGTGTCCCCGCTCCCTTCACGGCTCCCCTCACGGCTCCCCTCACGGCTCCCCTCACCGCTCCCCTCAAGGCTCCGCGACGCCACGCCCTCCCTGTCTTGTCTTCTCTACTACCACGCCAAATGTTTCTTGTGTGCTCGTCGTCAAACTCAAAAGTTCATCTCATAATATACCAAACCCATCACGGAAAAATCTTGTCACCTTGTTTGATGCTTGGCTGGAGAAAAGTTTGCACAGTTTTGAAGGGAAGTGAGGGAGGAAAAAATTACTTGTTGGTTCTTAATGATCTTTCTGAGAAAAGCAGTTACGAAGTTTTGTGTTAACTAGGCGTTGTGAGCACGAAGACTAGAACGACAAACAATCTATTGTTGGCGTAGGCTAAGTATGCAGTTTAATAAAAAGTTATTTATGATTACAATATTGTAGCACATCATATTCATACTTGATCGTGTTTATATAATCCCGAGAGATCACCAGCGAAAAGTATTCTCGAACTTTGAATATAGAGAAAGGTTTTGGCCATTATTCATATGTACGTATATGGAAAACTCCATTGCCGAAAGTTTATTGTCAAATGATGCATAATGGTGAGCATAAGGATATGTAATTCGCTTAAAAATATTTGAATGAAGAACAATGATCTTTTTGTATAAATCAAATGAGAAGCCAAACTCTTAAATAAATACATACATGACATAAATCAGGCCATAATAGACATCAGCATGAGAGAGTCTACACGCTGCACATCAGTAATAATCATGTCAATGGTCACATGTGTGTAGGCGTTCCTAAACCTGCGGCATCATGAAGCAGCGCCTCAAAACACCTCGGCGCCTGAAGACATCGTCCACCTGGTAGCCTGAGTGGCTCCCGCAGCGCCGGGCCGGTAAAGAGACCCTTCGTCAGGGCAACAAGCACCCACTTGTCCGTCTTGCGCGGCCTCAGTCTGATCCAAGGAGGGACGAAAGAGTAAATAAGGGAGGCAATCTAGGAGGGCGATGAGTGTAGGAGGAAGGTGGCACAAGGAGGGCTTTGGAGACTGAGGGAAGAGGAGAGGTACGTGAGGTGATGCGTGTGCGTCGGCGTTACATTGCCTGTCCGACGCGGCGCACACACAGGCACAAGAAAAAACATCCACTTACGCCCGCCAGCAATTCTGTCACCACTTTATTATTTGCCCTCGTTGGTGTGCCACGAAAAATCAGGCGTTGCAGTGGCGCGCAAACAAAACACCAACAAATCCCAGTTTCCTGTTGATTGGGTGAACAGTCAGGCCCGCCAGCGCGGAGCAAAACAAACCTTACATCATGCCGGGAACCTCACTGCGGCACAGCGTTAATATTCCACATATATAAAAACACAAACTCGATAACGACGTACGTGCTCTCGTGTACAAAACATAATAAAATGAATAAATAAGACCAACAAATAATAAAAATGTCATAGGAAAAAGACAAGAAAATACAGAGAATCCCCCAGCAGTTTACCGCAAGAGGACAATCTTTGGTAAATTTCCTTGGTCTGTCGATGCCTTCCGTCCTCGCATCGGGGCGGGAAACAGACCGACTTGTCTATTGGATGGTTTTACCGATAGCCACTAACGTTTCTTTTTCTTTTCTTCCTTTTTCATATACATACACACACACATGCCTCGCCCTCCTTGCCTCCGCTCCAAGGGTGAGGTGAAGAGCTGTATGAAAACTGCATTAACTCATGAGCTATTTTCCTTTTCAACGCGTGAGGGTAAAGCGATAAACACACACACTCACGCACACACATTTTTTCTCTCTCTCTCTCTCTCTCTCTCTCTCTCTCTCTCTCTCTCTCTCTCTCTCTCTCTCTCTCTCTCTCTCTCTCTCTCTCTCTCTCTCTCTCTCTCTCTCTCTCTCTCTCTCTCTCTCTCTCTCTCTCTCATAAAAACAGCAAATAATTTTTTTTTAAATCTACGCCACAACTGAACATACCAAAAATATGAAGAAGAAAAAAATTGAAGAATAAAAACATTTGATTGGCCGAAATGTTTGGTCCTTCTATTCTGGAGTTAATGCTTCACAACCAAGTGTAGATTTGAGTGGATCATTTTTTCAAGTACTTTATATCGGCAGTCTTTTTTTTTTTCTTTCTCTCTCTCTCTCTCTCTCTCTCTCTCTCTCTCTCTCTCTCTCCTTCTCTCTCTCTCTCTCTCTCTCTCTCTCTCGCTCCTCTCTCTCTCTCTCTCTCTCTCTCTCCTCTCTCTCTCTCTCTCTCTCTCTCTCTCTCCCCCTGAGGTACCTTTGATCATCGTCCAAACCAACATAACGCGAAGGGAAGGACTTACATGAGGCAGAGAAAATTTGCTCCTCATGAATGTATAGATGCAATGGAATCACGTGAGCGACCTACGAGGGTACGCATATTGGTGTTGGATTCTCCTCTTCCTCCTCCTCATCCTTTTCCTCCTCCTACTGAATCCTGCAAAGGGTAGGTTGGGTAGGTTGTCCGGCCAGGCTAGATAGATAGATAGATGCATACATATTAACTATGCATACTTCATTATCACAAACATGTTTTTTTGTTTCTAGGGGATATATTACCCAGATAATTGAAATAAAAGGGTTTATTACAGTAACTCAAGCGTTGGTCCAAAGACTACTGCATACAGAAGTCTTTGGACGTGCCTTATCTACACTTATCTGATCTTATCTTATACATCTTGTCTACACGATTTCCTACATTTCTGCAGAGGTTAAGTGTTATTTTAAGGATTTGTCTCCATTGATCTTGAATCACCGGTGTTTCGCTGCCTGACGAGGAAAAATACAATAATGAACTAATATTTTCCTTTTCGTATATTTTTGCTATTCTATATTTGGGTGGTAATAGGAACCACATATCTATCCTCCCTGCATGATTGCTTGATTTTTTTTTTATTTTTTTTTTTTTCTCTCTCTCTCTCTCTCTCTCTCTCTCTCTCTCTCTCTCTCTCTCTCTCTCTCTCTCTCTCTCTCTCTCTCTCTCTCTCTCTCTCTCTCTCTCTCTCTCTCTCTTACGTAAACATATCAAGAAAATTAAGGTAAAAAGCGTGCAATTCTTTCGGTAAAAAGTAAAAAGATAATCCCAGTCATGCACTCACTGCACCCCGTGTGCGTGTGTACACGTTCCTAAGGTTGAAGCGTGGAAAAAAAACCCATACAGAAACGTAAAGTAGGTTCTTATTCCAAAAGAAAATATACATGATGACCGGAAGAAGAAGCAACGTGATGTGAGCATATGAGAGACAGTGCGAGACTGTATAGGTGGCGCGAGATGGCATGCCTGAGGTACCTTCCCTCATCTTTACTCAGTGTTTCCCCGCCGTGGATCCCCTTCGTGAGGGGCTCAATAACGTGTCCCTTTGGTTACCTTGCCTTGTCGAAAACCGGAGGTTGTCGTTTACTCTGTTTTCCCGTCGTGCATTCCCGTCGTGAACAACTCAATCACGCGTGCCCATCGTCACCTTCCGCCACTGTGAATCGAGCAAGAAGGTGATCGTGTGACGAGCGTAGTCCAGCACGGCGCCATGCCTGCTGAAGAAGGAGATTCCCGCGATGAAGTCGTCATCGTTCGAGGCAAGCTCCTCCAGCGGTTCAGCGTGCAGGCGGCAGCCGTCGCCAACATCAATGGCTGAACGTTTGGGCAGCTCTCGTGTTTCCTTTCCAGCCTTTCTATCGCGAATAAATAAAGCTTATGATTGCCATCAAAGCGCTGCCTGCCCAGCTCCCGGCTGGCGAGCTGCCTGGCCCCCGGGGAGCTGCGGGCCGTTCCCTGCCGGGCCCCCGGGGAGCTGCGGGC
>JACEEZ010018938.1:492886-500386 GCA_016584305.1 Chionoecetes opilio
TTTTTACCTCGTTAAAGAAAATAGACTATAGAATAGGTAATTGAAGTACTGTTAAGGTTGTGGTAATTAAGGGCAGTTCCTAGTCTCTTTGTATAGGATCTCGTGTGTTTCGAATATTAACCACTCCACGCTCAGATCTTTCCTTTGCTATATAACAACAAAAAAAGAGAAAAATAGTGAGTGTTTTGTCTCGTTTCGTGTATAAAATAGAAAATGAAAACCACACAAAGAAAAAAAGAAGAAAAGTCGAGGTTTTGTCTCATCTGTTAGCCATGAACTTACGAAGATTTACTTAATATTCGAAATTAGGTAGTGGACAAGGATACTAAACAAATTATATATATATATATATATATATATATATATATATATATATAATATTGCTTATATACTTTAAAATCGTCAAATGGAACCCAAATTACAATGGAAATTACGTTCTGGGTCTCAAGGGGTTAATAACAATAACCAGGATATTATGATTTATTGAGGTTGATGAGTTTGTGGGTCTGGTCTTTTTTTGCTATTGTCTGTTACTTTTTATGAAAAATTTCCAGATGAACACCGAACTTCCTTTGGTGGACGAAACTATTTTTTTCTGCTGAGTTTTGATGTGTCTTGAATTAATTAATCTGCTTACCGTTTCTGTCGCAAATATTTTTTTTAGTGATTTGCAACACAAATGACAAAAAAAACCAAATTGAACCTAACCTAACTTTTACCAAAACTAACCTATCCTAACCTTTACCTAACTTAACCTATACCTAACCTAACCTAACCTATACCTAGCCTAACCTTTACCTAACTTAAGAAACAAAACAAAATATTTAGGACAGATACGCTTAGCAGATTAATTCAAAACACACAAAAACTCATTAAAAAAAAATTATTTCGTCCACCAAAGTGAATTCGGTGTTCATCTGGAATAATATCCTTTTATTATCATTTATTATTTTCTTAGCGCTATGTTTTATTTAAAAACTATATATTAATGACCGAAGTGTTGTGAGATTCAGACGGAGGAGTTGTAGAGATATAGATAAATATATAGTTAGGTGTGTGTGTGTGTATGTTTGTGTGTAAGAGAGAGAGAGAGAGAGAGAGAGAGAGAGGAGAGAGAGAGAGAGAGAGAGAGAGAGAGGAGAGAGAGAGGAGAGGAGAGAGAGAGAGAGGAGAGATGGAGAGAGAGAGAGAGAGAGAGAGAGGAGAGGAGAGAGAGAGAGAGAGAGAAACAAACAAACAAACAAACAAACAAACACACACACACACACACACACACACACACACACACACACACACACACACACACACACACACACACACACACACACACACACACACACACACACACACACACACACACACACAAACACACACACAGATTCATAGGGTCTCATTTCAATTTTTTTTCTTCATAATTAACCACAAATCTATCTTCACTCTAGCATTCAAATTGTCTCTTTTTGTGTAGATTTTTTTTTCATTCTAATACTTTTGATTAGGTTCCTTTGCTATATTTATGTTCATCCTCCACCTTTCCCCTTCCTTCCAGCATACCATCTATCAACGCTTTCACCCCTTCCTTGTTTTACCTTTTCCTTCCTTTTTTTACCCTTTCATTCTTTTTACCCTTTTTTTTTCATAGCGTCATTTCCTCTCAGAATATCATCAACTTCCCTAGATAACAAACACCCATGCCTTCATTCCGTCCACCATCTTCCTTTCATGCAAAATTTCACACACACACACACACACACACACACACACACACACACACACACACACACACACACACACACACACACACACACACATACAACACACACACATATATAGACACACACACACACGCACACACACACACACACACACAACACACACACACACACACAGTAGGTTTAGAGCGCTTGTCAGGCCATTCCACATGGTTGCTCGTTCGATTCCCGCTCACTCCCGGAGAATTTAACTGATAAATGACGGCGGTCACTATTCCCCTTGAGCAAGGGATGAGGGTGTTGCGTGAGGTCTCAGCATTACCCAAAAATCGGTCACTACGAGTTACAAGCTATTTCGAGAGGGTAAAAGTGGCGATCGCGAGTCCAGCACGCGTGGGTAAGACCGTGGGTGAATACATACACACACTCGCAAGATTGGAGAAAGAGATAGATAGATAGATAGATAGGTAGATAGATAGATAGATAGATTGGTAGACAGATAGATAGATAGATAAATATATATATATATATATATAGATAAATAGATAGATAGATAGATAGATAGATAGATGAATGAATATATAAATAAGTGAATAAATAGATAAATGAGAATATAAAAGAAATCGAAAAGAAACAAGAGATGAAATTTAGTAACCTTGACGTATACAAACAAAACAAACCTTAGTCAAATAGTTTAAATCTCAATACGTTAACATATTTGGAAAGAAAAAATTGCGTCGGTGCGTCTATATTTGTATAAAGTTATCAAAAAAACTACCTTTCGCTATGCACTATTTTTCTGTTCTGTGATTGGGCGCGGCTGTCAACCCTTAGCCAATCAGCGACCCCTGGACCCTTCCCCCTCAGGATACTCGGTGGTAATTGAAGGAAATGGAACAATCAGGATGGATGAATTATTTCCCAGATGGGTGTGGACGCAGCTTCCGCGGCGAGGTTCAGGGCCCGCTGATTCCTCCTCCCGATTTTTTTTTTTATCTCGGGGGTGATGCCTACTGTTAATTGCCTATCTCGTGTTGCTAAGATTACTACGTGTGTGTGGGTGGGTGGGGAGGGGGGGAGGGGAGCAAGTGGAAGGGGAAGGGGGGCAAGAGGTAGGGGAAGGGAGGCAAGAGGGAGGGGAAGGGGGCAAGAGGGAGGGGAAGGGAGGCAAGAGGGAGGGGAAGGGGGGCAAGAGGAAGGGAGGGAAGGGGGGCAAGAGGGAGGGGAAGGGGGCAAGAGGGAGGGGAAGGGGGGCAAGAGGAAGGGGAAGGGGGGCAAGGGGGGGGGGAAGGGGGGCAAGAGGGAGGGGAAGGGGGGCAAGAGGGAGGGGAAGGGAGGCAAGAGGGAGGGGAAGGGGGGCAAGAGGGAGGGGAAGGGGGCAAGAGGGAGGGGAAGGGAGGGCAAGAGGGAGGGGAAGGAAGACAAGAGGGAGGGGAAGGGAGGCAAGAGGGAGGGGAAGGGAGGCAAGAGGGAGGGGAAGGGGGGCAAAGAGGGAGGGGAAGGAAGACAAGAGGGAGGGGAAGGGGGGCAAAGAGGGAGGGGAAGGGGGGCAAGAGGGAGGGGAAGGGAGGCAAAGAGGAGGGGAAGGGGGCAAGACGGAGGGGAAGGGGGGCAAGAGGGAGGGGAAGGGGGGCAAGAGGGAGGGGAAGGGAGGCAAGAGGGAGGGGAAGGGGGGCAAGAGGGAGGGGAAGGAGGGCAAGAGGGAGGGGAAGGGGGGCAAGAGGAAGAGGAAGGGAGGCAAGAGGACTATCCTTTACTAAAGATCTGAACTGGAAATCTCACATCTCATCTCTTGCTAAAAGAGCTTCTAAGAAGTTAGGTGTGCTGTGGCGTCTGCGTCCTTTTTTTTCTACCTCCCAATTGCTTGCTCTCTACAGGGGCCTTATCCGCCCATGTATGGAGTATGTCTCACATGTTTGGGGAGGATCCACTCATACAGCTCTCCTAAACAGGGTTGAGTCAAAAGCTTTTCGTCTCATCAACTGCTCTCCTCTGACTGACTGTCTTCAATCCTTAAATCACCGCCGCAATGTTGCTTCTCTTGCCTCTCTACGTTATGTTCATGCTCACTGCCTTATGAACTTGCTAAACTGCATGCCTCCCCCACTCCCGCGGCCTCGCTGCACAAGACTTTCTATCATTCTCACCCTATTCTGTCCATCTTCCTAATGCAAGAGTTAATCAGTATCTTTACTCTTTCATCCCTTTCACTGGTAAACTCTGGAACTCTCTTCCTGTTTCTATTTTCCACTTTCCTATGACTTAAATCTTTCAAAAGAAGGGTAAAAGACACCTCCCGAACGAAATTGGTGTCACCCCTCTGTTTTTATTTTATTCTCTTTACTGTTTTCTTTATAGGGACTGGCAACTAAGCGGGCTTTGTGTTACCCATTTTGGTGTGCCCTTTGCCAGTTCCTTGTGATGTAAAAAAAAAAAAAAAAAAAAAAAAAAAGGGAGGGGAAGGGAGGCAAAGAGGAAGGGGAAGGGAGGCAAGAGGGAGGGAGAAGGGAGGCAAGAGGGAGGGGAAGGGAGGCAAGAGGGAGGGGAAGGGAGGCAAGAGGGAGGGGAAGGGAGGCAAGAGGGAGGGGAAGGGGGCAAGAGGGGAGGGAAGGGAGGCAAGAGGGAGGGGAAGGGGGCAAGAGGGAGGGGAAGGGAGGCAAGAGGGAGGGGAAGGGGGCAAGAGGGAGGGGAAGGGAGGCAAGAGGGAGGGGAAGGGAGGCAAGAGGGAGGGGAAGGGGGCAAGAGGGAGGGGAAGGGAGGCAAGAGGGAGGGGAAGGGGGCAAGAGGGAGGGGAAGGGAGGCAAGAGGGAGGGGAAGGGGGCAAGAGGGAGGGGAAGGGAGGCAAGAGGGAGGGGAAGGGAGGCAAGAGGGAGGGAAAGGGGGCAAGAGGGAGGGGAAGGGCAGCAGGAAGGTGGATGAAGCAAACAAATTTAATGTCAGCGAGTATTCCTTCTCGAGCTTGCTGGGTTTTCTCTCCGCAACAACGAGCTACAAAGTTGTGAAGGAAGGAGGGGAGGGTGGGCCCGGCGGCTGGGGTTGGGGGATGGGCGTGTGGTCCCCCGGCGGGGGAAGGGGCTGTCCGTAAGTGTTTTTTCAAAGGGGGAAAATTGAGGAGAGAAGGAGTAGCGCTTAAGAGTTTTCTTTATATCTTTTTTTCTTGATTTGGTACTTCGACTGTTTTTGTTGTTGTTGATAGGTATGAACAAAATATTCAAGGTAACTCTAAACCAGTGTTTCTTAAACCTTTTTTTACCACCCCCCCGCCCCCCTGTAGTTTGTTGATCCTTGCCTCCAGCCCCCCCCCTTTTACTTCTTCAACAAGAATTTCAAAAAAACCTGAAACTAAAATTTTAAATAATGATAGTAAATTTCAATAAAAAACATAAAAAAATGAGGCATGTTATAAAATGATACTTTTTAAAGATAAAGTAAAAATGGTATTTTGATATAAAAGTAATAAGGGTAAAAATAACGAAATCTTTTTTTAAAATAAGCAAAAGTGTTTTTCCTGTCTTTTTCTGTCTGTCTGTCTGTCTGTCTGTTTTTGGGGTGGTGTGTGGGTATAGGTTTTTCCCCCCCCCGTGGGGCAAAAACCCCTATGGCAATTTTTTTTAATCGGGTTGAACCCGGGGGAAATCATAAGCCCCACTTATGAGATGATTCGTCACTTTTTTTTTTTTTTTTTTTTAGCAGCCTTAGCGATAATTTGAAAAAAAAAAATGGGGGGCGAAATTGAGGAAAACCTTTATGTAGGGTGTGGGTAATGGGTGAGTGAAAGGGTGGGGTGATGGGTAAATGGGGGGTGGGGTGATGGGAGTGAATGGGTTGGGGGGGGATGGGTTTGGGGGTATGGGGATGGGGAGGGAAAAGGTGGGGAGGGTGGGGGGAATGGTAAATATAAGCGAAAGTGTGTCTGTCTGTCTGTCTGTCTTTTTGTGTGTGTGTGTGTGTGTGTGTGTGTGTCTGGTATAGGTTTTACCGCCCCCTGTGCGCAATCACCTCATATGAAACATTTTGGAACCGGGTTGACCAGGGAAGGTTTTAAATCCATTTATGAGATGATCCGATCACTTTTTTTTTTTTTTTTTTAGCAGCCTATTAGCGATAATTTGTGAAAAAAAAGTGGGTTGCGAGAATTTAGGAAACCTTGATGTAGGGTGATGGGTAATGGGTGAGTGAATTGGGGGGGTGATGGGTAATGGGTGTGGGGTGATGGGTGAGTGAATGGGTAGGGGATGATGGGTTGGGGGTGATGGGTGAGGGAATAGGTGGGGAGTGATGGGTAATCTATAATAATATAAACGAAAGTGTGTCTGTCTGTCTGTCTGTCTGTCTGTCTGTCTGTCTGTCTGTGTTTTGGTGTGTGTGGTATAGGTTCCGCCCCCCCCTGGCGCAAAAACCCCCATATGGCACCCTTTTTGGGGAATCGTGTTGACCAGGGGAAGGTCATAAGCCCCTTATGAGATGATTCGATCACTTTTTTTTTTTTCTTTTTTTTTAGCAGCCTATTAGCGATAATTGTGAAAAAAAGTGGGGTTTCGAGAATTGAGGAAACCTTGATGTAGGGGGGATGGGTAATGGGTGAGTGAATGGGTGGGTGATGGGTAATGGGTGTGGAGTGATGGGTGAGTGAATGGGTGGGGGGTGATGGGTTGGGGGGGATGGGTGATGGGTGAGGGAATAGGTGGGGAGTGATGGGTAATTTGGGAAATATAAGCGAAAGTGGTCTGTCTGTCTGTCTGTCTGTGTGTGTGTGTGTGTTGTGGGGTGTTGTGGTCTGGTATAGGTTCCGCCCCCTGTGGCGCAATCACACTCATATGAAACTTTTTGGAACCGGGTTGACCAGGGGAAGGTTTTAAATCCATTTATGAGATGATCCGACACTTTTTTTTTTTTTTTTTTTAGCAGCCTATTAGCGTAATTGTGAAAAAAAAGTGGGTTGCGAGAATTGAGGAAACCTTATGTAGGGTGATGGGTAATGGGTGAGTGAATGGGTGGGGTGATGGGTAATGGGTGTTTGGGGGGATGGGGGAGTGAATGGGTGGGGGATGATGGGTTTTGGGGGTGATGGGTGATGGGTGAGGGAATAGGTGGGGAGTGATGGGTAATGGTAAATATAAGCGAAAATGTGTCCCGTCTGTCTGTCGTGTGTGTTGTGTGTGTGTCTGTATAGGTTCCGCCCCCTGTGGCGCAATCACCTCATATGAAACATTTTTTGGGAACCCGGGTTGACCAGGGGAAGGTTTTAAGCCCATTTATGAGATGATCCCATCACTTTTTTTTTTTTTTTTTAGCAGCCTATTAGCGATAATTGTGAAAAAAAAATAGGTTGCGAGAAATTTAGGAAACCTTGATGTAGGGTGATGGGTAATGGGTGTGGGGTGATGGGTGAGTGAATGGGTGGGGGGTGATTGGTTGGGGGTGATGGGTGATGGGTGAGGGAATAGGTGGGGGTGATGGGTAATGGTAAATATAAGCGAAAGTGTGTCTGTCTGTGTGTGTGTGTGTGTGTGTGAGTGTGTGTCTGGTATAGGTTTCCCCCCCCGTGGCGCAATCACCTCATATGGCACTTTTTTTTGGAACCGGGTTGAGCAGGGGAAGGTTTTAAGCCCAATTATGAGATGATCCGATCATTTTTTTTTTTTTTTTTAAGGGGCCTATTAGCGATAATTGTGAAAAAAAAGGGGTTGCGCAGAATTGAGGAAACCTTGAGGGTAGGGGGGATGGGTAATGGGTGAGTGAATGGGTGGGGGGATGGGTAATGGGTGTGGGGTGATGGGTGAGTAAA
>JACEEZ010018938.1:507886-545386 GCA_016584305.1 Chionoecetes opilio
GTCGAATGCCTTACTAAAGTCCAGATATATTATATCATAATCCTTATCATTATAATCTGCCGTCTCAAACTTTCCTATAAAAACTCAATAAATTGGTGAGACATGACCTACCCTTGGTGAATCCATGTTGTGAATCATTGATCAAACTATGTTTTTCTAAGTGCTCTCTAATGTTTTTTGCAATAATAGATTCCAGTAATTTACCTACCACTGACGTTAGACTTACGGGTCGATATTTTGACTTTAGTCTTCTGCCCCGCTTCTTAAACTTGGGGACTACATTTCCTTTCCTCCACAATAACGGCACAGCGCCTATCTTAACCGATTTCCTAAAAATGTGCACTAACGACTCACTAACAACCTCTTTGCATTCTTTTAATACTCTGTGGGTACACTTCATCTGGTCCTGGCGTATTAAAATTCTTCATTTTATCTGTACCCTCTTCCACCATTTCCCTAGTTATCACAATATCTTTGAGTTTCTCCTCATCGCTTCCATTAAACATCTGTTCACTTTCAGGTATTGTCTGTTTATCCTCCTGAGTAAAAACACTTAAGAAATAGTCATTTAAATTTTTACACATATCCTCATCTGTATTTAAGACCTCATCCTGCTCTAATCTTAACGGCCCCGCCGTTAAGATTAAAGAATCCTAATCTAAGAGACACCGCCGACAGCTGACAGATAGAGAGAGAGAGAGAGAGAGAGAGAGAGAGAGAGAGAGAGAGAGAGAGAGAGAGAGAGAGAGAGAGAGAGAGAGAGAGAGAGAGAGAGAGAGAGAGAGAGAGAGAGAGAGAGGAGAGAGAGAGAGAGAGAGGAGAGGAGAGAGAGAGAGAGAGAGAGAGAGAGAAAAGAGAGAGAGAGAGAGAGAGAGAGAGAGAGAGAGAGGAGAGAGAGAGAGAGAGAGAGAGAGAGAGAGAGAGAGAGAGAGAGAGAGAGAGAGAGAGAGAGACGAGCAGGATTTCACTTTGTTTCATGTCAAAGATTTGTTCGTGATTCATACCAGCAGTGAGCGAGCGGCGCAATGATGCATCGAGACCCCTGACCCCTGAAGTTCACTGACCCCTGAAGACAACTTGACATTATCCTGAAGACACTCTTGCTTGAGGTCGCGTTACAAGTCAGATGCAAGATATGGATGTAAAGATGTAAAGGTCGTTAGATGCAAGATATAAACATACCTAGATCAACTGATATTAGTTGATAGATCTATAAACATACCACATGAACTACAGAATATATTAGGACTGCCATAATGATCACATTTTTGGTCCGTCCATCATGTCTTAGTTTTATGGATTGCATATAATGGACCCTACCCATAACTACGTGACGGTTTGTTTACATCGGTGCATTGTGGAGATAAGTCGGGGTCGCCGCGGGTGGACCTATGAAGGGAAAACTACGGCGATGGAAGAATTTCGAGTTATTTTGCGCGTAATTGATATTCCAGGTGCTATATTACTGTGCTCTGTTCTCGCTGACAACACTATAGAGAAGATCTGAGGTAATGGCTGATGTGCAGAGGCTTCTAAACAAAGAAACAGAGTCATAACAGAGCCTCGTCAAAAGGTAAGCAACTGGTAGGTACGTATAATGTGTCCCTACGTATACCACTTGCTTACTTCTTAATGAGACTCAGCAGTGACTGTTTTCCTGGTTTAGAAGCCTTTGCACATCAACCATCACCTCAGGTCTTCTCTATGTTGCCAGCGAGCACGGAAATATAGCACCTGGAATATCAATTTAGCCCAAAACAACTTGTATTTTTTTCAACGTCGTAGTCTTCTCTTTGTAGGTTGTACATATTCATTGTTATGATAGTATTAAAATACCTTATTAATTGAGTTCCTTTTGTTGTCTTTCCTCATAATAAGTTGTGGTACATCATGGTTTAAGTGTTACTTGACGAGCCAATGCATATTCTTGAGTCTATACCAGGGGTTCCCAAACTCTTCAGCTCATCGACCCCCTAATAAAGTTTCAAATTTTACATCGACCCCCACACATTTAAATGAAAATAGTATATGTTATGAGAAAAAAACCGTAATACATACATGTTATGATTAAATGAATATGGGGAATTATAGTAGTACTTATAGGTAGTAGTAGTAGTAGTAGTAGTAGCGTGCTGAGAATGCAATGGACTACTGGCTGTCCACTCATCAACGAGAGGGTGGCATACGCTCGCTCGCTCAGTACGGGAAGCGAACAGGAATATTTCACGTACGGTACGATCTTGGGACAGAGGAGGGGAGAGATAGGGGCGTGTGTGCGAAGGGTGCGAGGGGCGGGGTACAGATCCGACGTGACGTCACAGACTAGCACCGAGCCAAGTCAAAGTCGGCTCTATGTCAGGGTGACACAGAGGCGGCTTTGGTACCATTCGCATAACGGTTGTTGGCAGTTGTTGCGTGCTGAAACTTTCCTCACCTAGCCATTCATCGACTCCCTAGCCCTTTATTGACCCCCTTTCGACCCCCTGGCGATTCATCGATCCCTTGGATGGTCCCATCGAACCCTTGGGGTCGATATCGACCACTTTGGGAACCCCTGGTCTATACCAACATCACCAACCTTTGCTTTGATTTATCTTATTACTCCATCCATAAACAAGTTGCATAATCACGGTGACATTACCCATCCTTGCCTCATATGGTACCTGGTACTGTCGTCTACCGACATTTTCATCATGTACTCCACAGTGATGAGGTAAACTGTATGGTAAAATCATGATTGGAAGAGTACAACAAATCACAAATGGCAAGGTTAGTGAGGAGCAAGGCAGATTTAGAACTGGGAAATGTTGTGTAGATCAGATCTTAGATATGCAAATGATAATTAAGACAATGTTAGCAAAATACAAGAAGATGTATGCTGCATTCCTGGATTTAGAGAAAGCATAGATAAATATCCAGATGAACGTCGAACTCACTTTGGTGGACGAAATAATTTTTTTCTGGTGCGTTTTTATGTGTTTTGAATGAATAATAACCGTTTCTGTCGCAATTATTATTATTATTTTTTTTTTTGCAAAAAAAAAAAAATGGAACCTACACCTAACCTAACCTTTACCTAACTTTAAAAAAAAAAAAAAAAAAAAAAAAAAAAAAAAAAAAAAAACTAACTAACTAACCTTTACCTAAAGAAAAAAAAAAAAATTGCGACAGAAACGGTTAGCAGATTCATTCAAAACACATAAGAACACACCGGAAAAAAATAGTTTCGTCCACCAAAGTGAGTTCGGTGTTCATCTGGACTAATACCAAAGCATATGACAGAGTAGACTGGGAGGGAATGTGGGATGTATTGAAGGGTTAAAGAGTGTGTATGGAGTGGAGTATGTATGTATAACTAATAAGCTTTTACCTGTGATTATGAATACCTAACCTAACTGACCTTTACCTAACCTAACGGTAACCTAACCATTACCGTCGGCGGGTTTTCTCGATTTGTGTAGGGACGAGCATTTCGGTAGACGAGAGTACCAGGTACCATGAGGCAAGGATGGGTAATGTCACCGTGGTTATGCAACTTGTTTATGGATGGAGTAATAAGATAAATCAAAGCAAAATCTAACCTAACCATTACCGTCGGCGAGCTTTCCCGATTTGTGTAGGGATGAAAATTTCGGTAGACGACAGTACCAGGTACCATACGAGGCAAGGATGGGTAATGTCACCGTGATTATGCATCTTGTTTATGGACGGAGTAATAAGATAAATCAAAGCAAAGGTTGGTGATGTTGGTATAGATAGACTCAAGAGTACGCATTGGCTCGTCAAGTAACACTTAAACCATGATGTACCACTACTTATTATGAGGAAAGACAACAAAAGGAACTCAATTAATAAGGTATTTTAATACTATCATAACCATGAATATGTACAACCTACAAAGAGAAGACTACGACGATGAAAAAAAATTCGAGTTGTTTTGGGCGAAATTGATATTCCAGGTGCTATATTTCCGTGCTCGCTGACAACATATTGTCTGTATTCTGGGACTGAGAGTGCTGTGAAGTGTGGGGCAGGTGTATCCAGCTTCTTTCCTGTGAATACAGGAGTGAGGCAAGGGTGCGTCCTTGCCCCATCACTTTTCAACGCTTGTATAGACTGGGTTATTGGACAAGGTTGTAGATCAAAGTGATTGTGGAGCATCCGTCGGCAACACAAAGATCACTGATCTTGTTTTTGCCGATGATGCAGTAATCTTTGCTGAGTCGCTGGAGGTCCTGGTGATGGCTCTCGAGGCGCTGCACGAGGAGGCAAAGCCTTTGGGACTTGAGGTCTCCTGGCTCAAGACCAAGGTCCAGGTATTTGGAGACTTACTAGATGAAGCAGTACAGTCTGTTCATGCGTGTGGCGAGGACATTGAGATCTTGGAAAGTTTTACATACCTTGGTAGCGCAGTCCATAATGACGGCGGGTCACGTCAAGAAGTCTTACGGCGGATTGGCATAGCTCACGGTGTTATGGACTCGCTCAGCGGGAGTATTTGGCGTTGTCGGTACCTATGCAGGAGGACAAAGATCCGGTTCTTCAAGTCACTTGTGATCCCTGTCTTACTCTATGGTTGTGAGACATGGACACTAAATAGTGACTTGAAGAGACGAATCAATGCCTTTGGTAATAAGTGTCTTCGCAGAATCATGGGGTATCGCTGGGATGATTACGTGTCAAATCAGCGATTGCACCGTGGGACTGAATCGAGGCCTATTACCTGCATAGTCCGTCAGCGCCAACTTCGGCTATATGGGCATGTGGCACGCTACCCTGAAACCGATCCTTCCCATCGGGTTGTATCTGTAAGAGACAATCCGGCGTGGAGGAGGCCAAGGGGGCGCCCACAAGGCTCGTGGCTGGGGCAAGTTGATGTTTCTTGTCGAGAGCTGCTTGGTATGGGAAAGGAGCCTGCATGGGAACTCGCGCGTGGTGACCCCCGGGAGTGGCGTCGTAGGGTGGGCGAGGCGACGCGCCCCCCGGCGTATGCCCCCAATGATTGATTGATTGATTGACAACATAGAGAAGACCTGAGGTGATGGTTGATGTGCAAAGGCTTCTAAACCAGGAAAACAGTCACAGCCGAGTCTCATTAAGAAGTAAGCAAGTGCTAGGGACACATTACGTACCTACCAGCTGCTTACCTTTTGACGAGGCTCAGTTATGACTCTGTTTTCTTTGTTTAGAAGCCTCTGCACATCAGCCATTACCACAGGTCTTCTCTATAGTGTTGTCAGCGAGAACAGAGCACAGTAATATAGCACCTGGAATATCAATTACGCGCAAAATAGCTCGAAATTCTTCCATCGCCGTAGTTTTCCCTTCGTAGGTCCACCCGCGGCGACCCCGACTTATCCCCACAATGCACCTATGTAAACAAACCGTGACGTAGTTATGTATGTCTGGGGACCATTAATCTCCTAACCGTTTCTGTGGCAAAAAAAAAAAAAAAATCTATTTTGGGTTAGTTTTTTTTTGTTTTTTTTTTGTTAGGTAAAGGTTAGGTTAGGTTAGGTTAGGTTAGGTTAGGTTTGGTAAATGTTAGGTTAGGTATAGGTTCGGCTAGGTTCAATTTGTTTATTTTTATTATCATTTTTGCAAAAAAAATAAAAAATATTGATTTACGACAGAAACGGTTAGCAGATTAATTTCAAACACATCAAAACTCACCAGAAAAAAAATTGTTTCGTCCACCAAAGGAAATTCGTTGTTCATCTGAAAATTTACCCGTACCCCACCCCCTATCTCTCTCTCTCTCTCTTTCTCTCTCTCTCTCTCTCTCTCTCTCTCTCTCTCTCTCTCTCTCTCTCTCTCTCTCTCTCTCTCTCTCTCTCTCTCTCTCTATCCTCGAGTAAGGCGGGGTTCACACTACACGTTTTTGCTGGACGTAATCTACGTGCGTCTTGTCATCGTGACGTCATCGTGACGTCACCGTGACGTCACTTCCTGCTTGTGTGACATTGACAGACGTGCGTCTCCAGGCTCCAAGATTCGGAGCTACCAAATCTTTTGGCGGCTTTTCTCCAGAATGCGTGAGCGGTGGTGCCACAATTTATAGAACATTATACGTAACTAATTTTTGCAATATCAAAATAATGCTGTTTCGAAGGTCTGATTTAAAATATATTTATTATCAGTGATTCTGGAAGACAATATTAGTAATGGAAGACATACATGATGTGAAAATATTGTATCCGTGGCAACAGCGGCACGGCTGCTTGAAGGTACGCTCGACCACCACCACTACCTCTGTGTATTTTCCTGCGTTATTTCTCGCGTTCTCTAGTTCTAACCCTCTCACGTGCCCCTCTAGTAGCTACTATATACCATCCTTCCTACAGCATCACGCTACGCCACCAACACCCTCTACAGGCCGTGAAATAGGTAGTAATTATTACTGACTTGAAAAATAGCGCCACGACTGCGATATGGCAACACCTGTGAGATAACCCCACTATACAGAATCCACTTGTAACCGTTGCAATAGCGTTGTTGTCAGGGATTGTAGCGCTATATAGATAGGGCAGGGAGTGAAGGGGGATATAGTGAAGGGAGTAATAGGTGTGTCATGGGGTACAAAAGGGAGGAAGTAAGGAAAGCAAGGCGGTTTTATACTGCAATTTTTTCTGATAGAGCGAGCGGGAGGGCGACGAGGTAACGTCATCGTGACGTCACGGTGACGTCACGATAACAAGACGCACGTAGATTACGTCCAGCAAAAACGTGAAGTGTGAACCGGGCCTTACACTCATGAAATCCTCTTACCGAAACAATACTGTACTATCAAAAAATACTTGCATATGCTGAATTTCATGTTTTAACGTATCCCATATCAATTATAGGGCGACAGTCAGTGGTTGACATGAGTAGGTTTTGCGATAAGATAGTATTTCCTGCGTAATCAGCAATTTTTTCAAGTTACTGTACATAATAACCCTTCACTGAGGAGGATTGAGATTGGTTTTATCTGCCGTTACTTATCATCTCTTAGTCCCATTACTTCAGTCACTTATCCTCAGTTACCTGCTGACCCGGACTAGATTTGGGAAACGATTTAATCATTGGTATTTGCCATGTCAACACGGGAAAGACAGCTGCAGGGTTCAATGGGTTTGTTGCGAGTGTGATAAGACAATAGACAGGTAGTTAGTGCGGAGTCATTAGAGAGCTTTAAAGGGAGGCTGGATAAATTCACGGATGGGGATGAAAGGTGGATGTAGGTAGTGTTAAGTAGCAGGAACTACCACGTGTAGGTCTCACGGCCTCTTGCAGCTTCCTAAATTTCTTATGTTCTTATGTTTTTATGATAAGGCGCGGAGTAAAGGCGTGCTTGGGTCGTGTTTGTGTGTCCCCAGCAAGTAACTACATCATAATACCATCGTTTGTCATAGCTACAACTTGCCACATGGCTAACTTGTAGCTTGTAAAATTGGTTTTATAGAAAGTGAACGTCATACTACTAATACTTCTATCAATATACTAAAACTAATAATTGTATTGAACTAATGATTAATCTAGCAATCCCTATAGTTTTTTATCTCTTTTAGTAAGTTCTGTCTAATTTTTTATTTTAAGGAATATCTGGAAGTATCATGTCATTGTGGGGAGTTTTCTTTTAAGCTCACGCTCAAGCCTGTCTCTCGCGCTCTCACATCCTCTGCCCTTTCAGCCTGAATGATCCATCATTTAACGTAAATTCCCTGTGCTTTTTCGGGACATATCAGAATTACCCTTCAATACAACAACTGAAACAGTTGTTAATAAAAAATGTAGTTTATCATTTTATTTTTCTGCACTTGATGAAAATATTGACAAAACAATTGAATACTTGAAAACTCAATCTTTAAAAATCGTCTTTTCATGAAAACACGCAAGTTTAAGCAAAATGAGGCTTCAGGAAATATCTGTTTGCATTCACTGAGTACCTGTTTTAGGTGTGTCTGTCTGTCTTGCGACGAACATTTAACCAAGAAGTAATTTAAGTGCTTGGCACCTCAACGACAGTCCTGTATGCAAGACAGTTGAAACGTTTGTTTACTAAATACAAGCGGGAGCTCCGCCGACACATTCTCTCCCTCTGATCACCCTATGTCCTCTGGTTTATCCTATGTCAACAGGTTTATCTGTTGGAGGAAGAAGACTAACTCAGTCAGTGCGGGAATCTTTAAAGACAATCAAAATACAAGGAGTTCGGTAGAGGGAGGAGAAATGACGTTTGGAGAAACATGGGTTGTTTGTTTTCTGAAGGACAAGGCAAGAAGAGGAAACAAAATCGTAATTAGGAATCAGGATATGCATGGGGGTAAATAAAAGAAAATGTTCTCGGAGGCAGCTAGATAATTTGAAGCTCAGAGCACGAAATAAGGTGACGAAAGTCTCCTGTATGTGGGAAACGGTATGTGGGAGCGGATGCCGCGAATATTCCAGTAGAGGATAGAGAGTGTGATGAGATAAGCGGGTGATGATAGTTAGGATGACAGCCTCTGGGGTTGAGGGGTTAGCAGTATCAGGGATGTGAGCCGTGAGGTAAGGGAGCGGCGGCGCTGGTGGAGCTGAGCTGTGTCCCTTGCCGTGTGGTGACAACAGGAAAGTGAGTGATAACAGATCCTGACCGCGGGATGGTTTCTGTGGAGATGCTGAACGCCACACTGTGTTTGGGTTATATTTTCGTCGTAAGAGAGACTTATACACCCAAAGCAGGTACTCAGTGAATGCTTACATACAAGTAGATATTTCCTGAAGCTTCATTCTGCTTGAACTTGCGTGTTTTCATGAAAAGACGATTTTTAAAGATTGAGTTTTCAAGTATTCAATTGTTTTGTCAATATTTTCATCAAGTGCAGAAAAATAAAATGATAAACTACATTTTTTATTAAGAACTGTTTCAGTTGTTGTATTGAAGGGTAATTCTGATATGTCCCGAAGAAGTACAGATAATTCACGGTAAATGATAGATCATTCAGGCTCAAAGGGCAAAGGATGTGAGAGCGCGAGAGACATCTGGTGGTATTAGCTTTGAAAACTCCTCTATGAAATCGGGATTGCTAATCATTGTAACTGAAAACTGACTCTAGATTCGTGTTCAGCATACCCGAAAACTGCTAGGAACAAATTTTCAAGCAAATTAATTTTCCAAAAAATATTGCAAATTTTGCAAGGGAGGCCTTACAAAATGTGCAATATTTTTTGCAAAATAGATTTGATTGAAAATTTGTTCCTAGCAGTTTTCGAGCATGCTGAACACGAATCTGGAGTCAGTTTTAAGTTACAATGATTAGCAATCCCGATTTCAACCAATTCACAATGACATGATACTTCCAGATATTCTTAAAAAAAAAAAAAAAAATGAAGTTTCCTCAATAACTAAAAAAAACGATGGCAGATAAGTGCAACAGGAATAGAGAAGTAAATATGAAGTAGATCCAGGGCTATCCTTTGGTGTAAAGCAAAATGGTATTGATTGGTAAATAACTGAGAAAATAGCATATTGTAATGTTTATAAATGGCCATCACGTAAAGAGAAACGTCAAACAAGGTGACTTAAGTGTTTGTGTGGCGCATGTTATGACCTTGTTATTTCATTGTTGTGATACAAGCTGTGTTGGGTAAGACGCTCCTGCCAACAATCGGCCAACGAGGGAGTCACACTTGCGTTGCACATCAGAATGAAAGTTTCCTCTCTTCGTAGCATGTTGCATGGTGTCCAGAACTTCCTGCCCTTGTCCAGACTCATTATTATTCTCTATAAGTATGTCCCCGAGTTTCCATTTGGAGTCCGTGCGCAGACTCTTAATTTTCTATAAGTATGTCCCCGAGTTTCCATTTGGAGTCCGTGCGCCACTCTCCCCTTATGCAAACCACAGCTGGACTTCATCTGGCTCGCACCCTGCTGACTTCTCCCACACTACCTGGACTGTTTCCCTGTGCTTCCCATTGATGCATGACCCACCCACCTTACAGCCCCTGTGTTGCACTCGCCCCACGACACCACTTTGCTTCACACGCCCATTATTTGGTGTTTCTATGAGATATTCAGTACCGTAAAGTTAAGAAAAAAAAGAGGAGGAAAATAAGATTAAACAGGAAATATCAGTCAGGTGGGGAAAAATTAAAGGCCCGACTCCACCCCACCGAGGGCTACTTCAACCCGTCTAGACACTAGCGAGGCAGATAAACTTTCAACAAACCTTGCACAATAAAAATATAAGGACTAAATCATTCGAGATTCAACATTTCTTTGAATATAATTAGAAAAAAATTGTTAACACTTACTTAAAAAGACATTGGGTCGCAACCAACTATATGCATTTTATAAAACTGTCAAAAAGTTTCAATTTAAACTTAAATGTTATATCATGTGCCATTTTATGGGGTGAAATGGGTTTTTGCAAACAATCAAGTTATAAACACGTCTACCTACTCTTCCAGAAATGAAAATATAATATTGTCCAGAAGTTATCGGTAGTTCCAAAGCACCACTTTAAACTTTATAAAAATGTATAAATAGCGTCATTTTGAATGTACTATATAGTACATAGCTATAATCCGCATCCATAACTGTATAATCCATGGCTACTGCTAGATAGCACCGGTCACAGGTCGGGCAGTTTGCGAATTCTAAATTAAACTGAGACTGTAAAACTGTTCTCCGTTCGCGGGGATCTTAGAACTAACGATGTTGTTACTTTAACCTAGTTGTCTTGTAGACGTTCATACAAATTCGGAATAACTGCGTTATTCCTCGTCGTCGCAGCGCTATAATGTACACGATTATGTTATATATAATCGTAGCATATAATAGTCAGTGCTCGTCATAGTCTAAATAGTGAATATCAGTAAATATACTATTTAATTTAGTTCCTGGACACGTCATGAAATAGGGCAAGATTCTTCTCCAGACATCTTTGGGCCACTTCCCTGTTAATGGCACTCGTCGAGAAGGAGAGTTGTAGACGAGCCTGTTCACGGAAACTAAACAATCCCACACCATAGGCAAACCTTTCATTGTGGAAGCTTAGGTAGTTGGCTGCTGCAGTTACCTGAACACACTTGCCAGCAACATGATGGGACGTGCGTGGAGAGAAAAGATTTGAGAACGTGTAATCCCAGCAAGGCAGTCGGCGAGGCGCTCGCTGCTCCCCGTGTGTGTGTTGCCGGGGCCTCATCAGCGCCGCCAGCATTCTGTCCTCACACATGTAATTCCTCCTGAGTTTGTCACGGAGCTCAATGTCCAGGTGTTTGACGTACTGCCAAAAGTGTTTCTTGACATCTGAGGGAGTGACGGTGTTCTGTGGCATGGGGATGACATGGTTACCTAGGGGGAGGCTTTCGCAATCTTTGATGAGGCGGCGGCAATCAACGGGATGTCTGCCTGAGATGTTGTAGACGTCCCTGTGCATCCCCGCCTCACGCACGACCTCCACCAGGGACGCGTTGATGAGGGCAGTGAAGGCAGCATTGATCGTGGCCCCCAAAGAACGACACTTATTGGTAAACTTCTCCATCGTCTGATTATCGAGAATCACGGGTGCTAAATCTTGGGTGGTCGCGTTTGTCACGTTTGGCACGCCAAAAGCCTCCATCAGTAGAGGAAGATGTTGACTACCAAGGTATTGTCTGAGCGCCTCTACTAGCTTGTCTGGGTTTTTTTGCAGTGCTGCTCTCATCCTGCCTTCCTCCTCTCTGGCCTCCACGCCATCCCGGAGCTCCCCGATCTGCTGGGAGGTCACGGGCACCCCTTGGAGGAGGCTGTCTAGGATGTTCACCAATAACTGCGTCATCCACATCACCACGACTCCGTCATTAGCGGCATGGTGCACGGACAGCAGGAGGTGATACTGGTGAGGAAACGCTGCCTGGACATCGGGGGTAGGGCATGGAGTGTCTTCAGGGCATGGCATGAGACGGGCTTTCCACAGAGGTCCGTCATGGAGGTTGAACGGTGAGTACCGGAAGGCAGAATGCTGCTCTTCTAAGTCACCCCCACTCACTGACTGAAAGGATAGCATGACATTGATCAGCCGGTCCAGTGATAGCGACCGCCTTCCTCTGGCCACAAGTGAACCATAAGGCCTGTGAATCACCATTTGGAGCGTTGCCACTCATGTATCAACAAAATAAGACTGTGGAGGGAGCTTTAGTACTACTGGTCCAATATTGTAATGATGGTGTTGCCAAGATTAATAGACATCTATCTAATATACTATAGGAGTAGCCGTGTGTCTGTCTGTCTGTGTCTGTCTGTTTTGGGTAGCGGAAACTGTAAATTCAATTTTGATGGGAGTAGACTCAAAAAATCGCAAATAAATCGTAGGTGGTAAGCGGCTTGGTTCCATGTCGATTGAATAATTTTGAAGGGGGGTTTTGGGCTAAAAACACTTTAGAGTATTAGATTACAGGAAAACTCTGCGGTAACGTCCAAACGCATTCCACAAACTCAGTAGACTCATGGACGTTTGTGTGCGTGTGTGAATGTGTATGTTGGAATCACACGGAACACAAAGGGTTGGAATCACACGGAACACAAAGGGTTGGAATCACACGGAACACAAAGGGTTGGAATCACACGGAACTCAAAGTGTTGGAATCACACGGAACACAAAGGGTTGGAATCACACGGAACACAAAGGGTTGGAATCACACGGAACACAAAGGGTTGGAATCACACGGAACACAAAGGGTTGGAATCACACGGAACACAAAGGGTTGGAATCACACGGGACACAAAGGGTTGGAATCACACGGAACGTGGTCTACCCCGAGGCACTTTGACCAGTGACCAACGACAGCAACAACACGATTGGAGTTTGCAATCACATGCTGTCTAATATACGTATCCTACTACAAACATCAATACATGGGTCCGAAGGGCCCACAAGCACTTGTACTATCTATTAAAAGTCTATAGATCTTGGGCGTACCTTGAACTCCAACTTGCGGCGCGGCATATCAGCGACCCACAGCTGCCCTTGGCGTGGCCGGAGACACACTCTGAGGGATTCCACCTTTCTGGGGGGGGAAACAAAATGAGTTGTAAAAAGAAAGAAAGAAAAAATATGTGTAACAGTGTGCTTGCCACGCAGGACCACCTCGTAATGTTGTTGTCCAAATAGCTGCGTATATTTTTTTCAAGAACATTGAGTATTACATACATTAAAGCGTAATATAATACAATCACGATGATTTACGTGCCATTGACACTAAAACGCGTTCGTTAACGTATACCTTATAGACTAATATAGAGGGTGCCTGAGGCAGTGGCCAGTGATGGTTTTATGATAAAGTTATTGGATGGGTAGCTACTTATATAGGCCAGGCCAATATTTGGGTTTGTAAAGTATCTCCTGGGTTTCACTTACTCGTACAGGTGGACGAGCGCCTCCTCCATCAGTTCGTGGGTGATGGCACTCGCAGCATTGAGGGTCAGGGTGGTGGTCTGATTTAAACCATTTTCAACCCGCGCCACCATGCGTTCCAAGTTGTCATCCGCGGGAAACCTCCAGCGGATCCCCTCGTCTCTGCAGGCACAGGGAAGATCCTCATTCACATACACATGCAAGTAAACACACACTTTAAGAAAAAAAGGTGCAACTTTGCACCTTTAAAGGTGCAAAATGTGTTACAGATGTTGCACCTTTAAGGGTGCAAAGTTGCACCCATAAGGGTGCATAATTGCACCTCTTAAGGTTCAACCTCCCTTAGGGGTGCAACTGTGCACCCTTATGGGTGCAACTTTGCACCCTAATTGAAGGTGCAAAATCTGTGACACATTTTGCACGTTTTTTTCTTAGTGTGCAGGCCACGCTAACCCTATGGCCAAGCCAATGCGTGGCTGTCAGAGCACCTTGATTTTATTACGCGTAAATGGGTCTTACGAATTTATGTCACTACTAAAGTGAATGCGGGGAATGTGTGATTCATTTAGAGACATACTCTGCGGACTTGATGGTGGTGGTGTTTGGTCTGGCTAGGGAGGGAGGCCTGTGGGGGGCGGTGAGGGTGGGGCAGGGCGTGGTGTGCCCCGGGAGGGAGACTGCTGCCCAGACCCGACATGCCCCGTGAGCTGCTGTGCGATACATGGCCTGCAGAGAGAGAGAGAGAGAGAGAGAGAGAGAGAGAGAGAGAGAGAGAGAGAGAGAGAGAGAGAGAGAGAGAGAGAGGAGAGAGAGAGAGAGAGGAGAGAGGAGAGAGAGAGAGAGAGAGAGAGGAGAGAGAGAGAGAGAGAGAGAGAGAGAGAGAGAGAGAGGAAAAAAATCATAAATAAGCTGTCTCTTACCTTGCGGTTACCCCTTTTTTTTCTTTTTTATACAAATTCCTGAATTCGATTACTCAAGTTTTTGAAAGGTATATATTTATATATAATGTGAAGCAGTAATATAAGCTTACTTTAAAAAGGAAATAGGGAGAAACTGGTTCACAAATAGGGTGGTGAATGATTGGAATGGACTCAGTCGTCAGGTGGTCAATGCGTCGTGTCAATAGGGTTCTTTAAAAGGAGTCTGGATAAATTCATGGATGGGGAAGAGAAGTGGATATAGGTAGAGTTAAGTAACAGGAACTACCTCGTGTAGGTCTCACGGCCTCTTGTAGCTTCCTTATTTTCTTATGTTTTTATGTTACGAGCGTCTCGGTATGACTCAATCCAGCCGGCGTCTGTCACCGACTCACGAGGCTCACTGTGTGCAACGTGCAGGTGTGCGAGACTTTGGACAACCAGGCGAGGAACTCCAAGTCTTATAAGAGTCTTATCTTGGAAGAGACCTAAGAACACTTCACAGAGTCCATTATTCATTACACAATCATGTTATCAGGTAATGTTGTTTTGAGGTTCCACTTTTTTATTTTACAGAAACATTAACCCCTTATATAATTTCCATTGTATAATTTGGGTACGATTAGACGATTTTTAGTGAATTTAAGCAATACTTTATAGATATGACCTGTTTAGTATTCTTGTCCACTAGCTAATTTGGTATATTTAGTTACTTTTCGTGATTTTATGGCTGACAACAGACAATTTCATATAGAAAAGGAAATATCTGGGTGTGAAGTAGGTACGATGAGTAGGCTACGATTAGACGATTTTTAGTGATTTAAGCAATACTTTATAGATATGACCTGTTTAGTATCCTTGTCCACTAGATAATTTGGTATATCTAGTTACTTTTCGTAATTTTATGGCTGACAACAGACGATTTCATATAGCAAAGGAAATATCTGGGTGTGAAGGGGTTAAGACTTGTTCACTTACGTTGACAGAATTTTGAGTGAGGAAGGTTCTTGATTTTACGTCACTTTCTTTGAGATACACGAAGCCCGAGGCAATACTGTAGAATAATAGAAAGATTGATGGTAAAAGAAACAACAGCTATTTAGATACTTTCAGCGTTAGGAATGGAATGCCCAACTCTTTATTATCAGCACCTGTATTCATTTTCTCAACCGTTAGTATTGTTCTTTCTATTTGTATGTTTGTTCCTTTTAACCTAATAGAAATGTCTGAATATTGTTTTTCTTCAAATTAGACTATTCTGTAATACGTAGAACATGGGCTTTTTTGTAACTGCTGCTATATATCAGACTTAAATCTATATCACAACACTCATTACCACCATCACTACTACTTTTAATACCACTGCTTCCACCGTACCACTACTACTACACTCTAAACCTAAACTTGTCAGTGTGACAAGAAAAGGCTTGTTCTGCGAACATGTCTAAAATCACAAGATAAATCTTGTCACACTGACAAGACCTTAACTTGTCAACCATGACAAGATTGTATTCGTCAACATGACAAGATTTAACTTGTCCTCCATGACAAGATGCTTCTTGTCATTGTGACACGATGAAAGCTTGTCTTCCATGACAAGAAGCATCTTGTCATGGAAGCCAAGTTAAATTTTGTCATGTTGACGAACACATTCTTGTCATGGTTGACAAGTTAAATTTTGTCAATGACAAGATTTATCATGTGATCACGTTCGCAGAACAAGTTGTTTCTAGTCACACTAACAAGTTTTTTTTTTGGAGATCTACATTGCTGCCGTTGTTACAACGTTGCTTCCTTGTTGTTACAACGAAACTTTCCAGATTTTCCATGAACGTGTAGATGTTCATTGTTGAGACACCCTTAGGAAAAATAATGAAAATTATATATATATATATATATATATATATATATCATAGTATATTAGTATGAACACAATACTTGCATTTCAACTTTCACTGCACTAAGATGTTACTGCATGATACATTTTCATAAATATACAGTATACATTAATACTTATGAAAATGTTGTTATTCAAATTCATCAGTTAAAGATAGTTAGGATCTGAACTGCAAAAAGAAAAGCCCAAGTACATAACACCTTGCAACTGAGGATGTCGCCACTCTTCTCCTTTAGTAAATCTGGTAATGCTGTCAGTGCTGCAGAGAATGCCAAAGCTGTAAACATAAAACATTTCAACATAACTTCAACAAGCAACAACTATATAGTATATATATATATATATATATATATATATATATACAGAAAATCAATCATCCTACATATTTCCTGCCACTCATGTTAAACGGGCATTCCAGAAGACCCAAAATTTAAGAAATAGAAAACAGTAGTAGAAGGACGGCTCAGAAACACATGTACAAGTCATCCACCAGTCACTCACACATAGTCCTTCCACCCCTTGGCAGTGCAGGACAGTGCAATTTTCACGAAAAAAATCCGTAGCATGCAAAGAAACAATTAATGGACCCAACCCATAACTGCGTCACAGTTTGTTTACCGCGGTGCATTGTGGGGATAAGTCGGGGTCATGAGGCAGAGCGGGCGGGCGCTATCCAGTGAAGAAAGACAACGCTGTGTCCTTAAATATGCCTCCTGCAAACTGTTGTGTTCCATATTGTGTTGCAATAAGTAGACGAACTCCTTCTTTACGGTTGTACCAACTTTTAAAAGCTGAGAATAGAAAGATAAATTGGATAAAGCTGATAAGAAACGACAATCTGTGGACTCCATCACAGACACCTCTCAAGAAACTCATTTCAACTGCTTGAATCTTAATTAGGCCTCCAACATATATTCCACGTCCAGGTCTGACTTGCATATGCTACTGTCGGCACTAGTATGCTATCCCTAAGCGCCTTCCTAACTCACTGTCCTCTCATTACGCGCCCCTAGGATCCCACTACTTTCCTTCCTTGTAGGCAGGGCTCTCTCTCTTATCTCCCCTTCCGTGCCTCCATACTTGCACGTGATAGAGTCATTCACTGTCCATTCATCATTATTTTACATTGCTTCTGGCTCTCAATTCTCATTCTATATTGATCTTCAAACTCAATAACTTCACTCTTTGGTTTCTACCAAAACACTAGCACTTTACTTATAGCCACATTAACTTTCAGTTTCCTCCTCACACAAACAGTACTGAATTCATATTACCAATTTTTGGAAACCTTTTTAACTCTGCTAGTAGTATTCTACAGTGTCATCTGCAAACACTATAGTATTGAGCTTCCCTTTTGTATTATCTATACTTATCTCTACACAAACATCACCAATTTTTGCATTAATTTATCTGATTACTCCATCCCAAAACAAGTTGCATAACCACGGCACCAATTTTTGCTTTCATTTATCTGATTACTCCATAAACAAGTTGCATAAACAACTGTCAAGTAACACTTAAACCATGATGTATACCCTACTACTTATTCTGAGGAAAGACAGCAAAAGGAACTCAATTAATAAGGAACGAACATAAATATTATCATAACCATGAATATGTACATCCTACAAAGAGGAGACTACGACGATGGAAGAATTTAGAGTTGTTTTGCGCGAAATTGATATTCCAGGTGCTATTAGCCTATTACCGAGCTCTGTTCTCGCTGACAAGACTAGAGAAGACCTGATCGAGATGATGGCTGATATGCAGAGGCTTCTCAACCAGGAAAACAGAGTCACAGCAGAGCCTCGTCAAAAGGTAAGCAAGTGGTAGGGGTGTCCCTACCACTTGTTGCTTACCTCTTGACGAGGCTCTGCTGTGACTCTGTTTTCTTGGTTGAGAAGCCTCTGCACATCAGCCATCATCTCAGGTCTTCTCTAGTGTTGTCAGCGAGAACAGGGCTTGGTAATATAGCACCTGGAATATCAATTTCACACTAAACAACTCGAAATTCTTTCATCGTCGCAGTCTTCTTCCCTACGTAGGTCACCCGCGGCGACCCCGACTTATCTCCACAATGCACCGCGGTAAACAAACCGTGACGTAGTTATGTCTGGGGCCCATTGGATGTGTGAATGAGCGTGCATTGTCTGTTTATTAACATCGCCTTCATGTTGTGTGTTATTTTGTGGTGGAGGTAGTGGTGGTGGTGGTTGTGGTTGTGGTTGTGGTAGTAGTTGTGGTAGTGATAGTGGTGGTGGTGACCCATTGTCTCTTCACACGCCAGTAAAGGTGACAAAAATAACAACACTCTTGAGAACAAATTAACGGATTAGAACGCATAACCTATTTCTTGATCCCCGAGAACTGAGCCAGGCCGAGCCCCTCCTCGCCTAGTTGTAATACATAACCTCAAATGCTGTGGCCTAAGTGATCATAATCCCCCTCCCCTTCCTACCTCCCCTCCCTTCCCCTTTCCTGCCCCCCTTCACTCTTCCTGCCTCCCCTCCCCTTCCCCCCTTCCAGCAGGAGACATGACCACCTCCCCGCCGCCGTGACACTCCGCCGCCGCCCTCCATCCCGAGAGACACATGCCCGACATAACTCACAGAAATACGCTCATATCGCAGCCTTTTTTCATTCTTTCCTCGCTGGTATTCATTATTTAAATTTTTGCGCTGTCGAGGCGGTGCCGGCGAGGGCCCTGCGCCGCCCCCCGAGGCAGGGGCGTGGCCGCCTGGTGTGAAAAGTTGTTCTTTTAAACACGCCCGCTTCGCCAAGTCTGAGTGTTGGTGTTGAGAGGAAAAGTTTTGTTTAGGGAATGGCGCGTGAATGATTTGTCTTACGAAATGTTAAACCTCCTAAGTGATGTGTAAATTGCTTCTTGCTGCCTCGGATGAATGACCAAGCAAATGATGACAGCATTATAAAGGCCACACTTGTCTGTTTGTTGTTAGGCTAATTATGTTTCTTCACCAAAAAAGTCAAAACATTTTCGTTTGCATTATCAAGAGGCGACGTGAAGTTCAAGGTCGTCTCACTTTTCCATTAAGGTTTCTCAAACATTTCTCACATTAAAACTCAAATAAACATGAAAATAAGATGTCAACTATGACCGCAAACATGCACATAATAGTCATTTGGGATTAATGTTGAAGGTTAATGGTTTATTTTTCAAGCCTATGGATATTGTGTAAATTCATGAGTTTTCCATTACTTTATCTTAAGGTAATCTTTGGTATCTTAGGTTATCATTGGTATACCCAAAAAAAAGATACAAAAACGACAATAAATATCTAGAGTTTATCTCTCTGAGATAACTGTATCTCTGAGATCTAGATGTAACCGCCGAGGAAATACAAAAATCCGATAAACAGACACGCGGCGGGGCACGACCCAAGCCTTGTCGCCAAGCAGCTCATGGAAGGCCGCCATGTCGCGCCTGTCTGTCGTGTTGGTATGAAGCCTTGTGACAGTGTTGACGGATTACTTATCTCTCTTGAAACACAACCATATAGGAAAAGAACATTATTATCACATCATCTTTTCACAAGTGGTGATTTTTTGACAGGCTTAGTGCATAGTGTTAGTGTTAGTGTTAGTGTTAGTGTTAGTGTTAGTGTCTTTATCTTTAGTGTTAGTGTAGTGTTAGTGTCTTTTTCTTTAGTGTTAGTGTCTTTTTCTTTAGTGTTAGTGTTAGTGTTAGTGTCTTTTTCTTTAGTGTTAGTGTAGTGTTAGTGTCTTTTTCTTTAGTGTTAGTGTCTTTTTCTTTAGTGTTAGTGTCTTTTTCTGTAGTGTTAGTGTCCTTATCTTTATTGTTAGTGTCTTTTTCTTTAGTGTTAGTGTCTTTTTCTTTAGTGTTAGTGTCCTTATCTTTAGTGTTAGTGTCTTTTTCTTTAGTGTTAGTGTCTTTTTCTGTAGTGTTAGTGTCCTTATCTTTAGTGTTAGTGTCTTTTTCTTTAGTGTTAGCGTCTTTTTCTTTAGTGTTAGTGTCTTTATCTTTAGTGTTAGTGTCTTTTTCTGTAGTGTTAGTGTCTTTATCTTTAGTGTTAGTGTCTTTTTCTTTGTAGCGACAAAAATATATTTGATATCACACGCATTGGCTGCTATCATTCATAATACTATCATGGTCTTGTAATTCCTGTGAAACTGCCACGCCTCTGCCATGACATAATTGCAATACGATTTAAGGCTATGGATGTACTGGTAATCATTTCACGACTCACTGCCAGTATTACAAGGAAGTCCCAGAGCATTGAGTCACCCAAGCATGGGTATTTACAGTAACAATGCTACACTTTGTGCTTTACACTTTTACTTCACATTAATTCTAGCAAACAACGCTACTTTGTACTTGACTGGAATAATACTTAACTCAGTCCAGACGTGTAGTTCAGTACTGAAATACAGAAATGTAATGAAGTAAAGTTTAAAAGTTGTAATTATAAGTTATAAGTGAAACAAAGTAATGAAGTAAAGTTTATAGCAATTCACTTCTACTGTCACAATTATTATTTTCATGATTTCATTTGTCTTTAAGGGTTCCTATTCCAGCGTACGTACTGACTACTCCTCGGCTTCCAACCCTCTGCATTTCTTACCGTCCCTTCCCGCCTCCAATCGCATTATGCCTCTAATCCTCCTTCCATGTACCTCATTTCCCTCTCTCCGCCCTCCTCTAGTTGTCATTCACATTCCTTCATCCTATACTGTTCCAAGCTCTCCTCTTCCTCAGTTGATATACCCTCCTAGACCTTCCTATTCACCATCATCTTGTAGACTCTCCTGTATTCGTCTTACTTGATATCCACTCCACATTCTGTCTTTGTTTCCTCATAGCTCTTCTTCTCTTCCCTTATTCCGTTTTCTCGATCTCTTCAGCTCCTTGCTCTTCATTTCATCCCTTCTCACGTTTTATCCTTCCCCTTTCCCTTTCTTACCTATTTTTCTTAACCTCCCCTCTTATCTCTTCCTTTCCCATCTTCCTGCTCTCGCCTGTCTTCCTCCCTTCTCTCTCCTGCTAAGATAAATTATGTACTTATACTAATTCCTAAGGTTGAAAAACGGAGCTCTTTTCTGCCCGTTGGGAGGACAAGACATGGTTCATGAGATTCTGCCACACAGCACCTTTGCAACCCTTCCTCCTTCCTCCTCCTCCTCCTCCTCCTCCTCCTCCTCCTCCTCCTCCGCCTCCTCCTCCGCCTCCTCCTCCTCTTCCTCCCTCCACACCCTCCTCCTCCTTCTCCTCCTCCTCCTCCTCCTCCTCCTACCCGTCAGGGTGGCATGGTTGGTATAAAGACGTGAGCTCGCAATGTGCAGCGTCCCTGCGCATTCGGTCAGCGATTCGAGTCCGCCTAGTTCGTGCTGACGTGGTGGCGCTTTGTATAGTCAATAACCTTGTAGTTGGTACTTGCAAAGTGTCTAGATAGGATCAAAGTATCTTATATCCTCCTCCTCCTCCCTCCTCCTCCCTCCTCCTCTCCTCCTCCTCCTCCTCCTCCTCCTCCTCCTCCTCCTCCACACCCTCCCAATTCTTGTCCTGAACGGTATTTATGCTAACTAAGCGAGGTGGTTTTTCTCTACTTTACTTCCAATGAATATGATTGGAAATATACTGCAGGTTCTTCTACGGCGCAGACATGCAAGGGTGTGGCGTTAGATTACTCGAAAGGAAGCAGCCAGCGAATAAATTTAAGTTTCTTGTTTTTTATAAATGCCTATGATTTATTTAATTTCAAAGGATAAGCAAGTACTTTTGGAAAGAATCGCGGGGTTTTTATCCTTTATTTATTTAGCTATGTTTATGAAATGTATGTTACTCCTTTAATTTCACAAATCATAAAACTTCAATCTTTGTTTTCTTTTTCATTTTTATTTTTGTTCATTACTATTATATCTTTTTTCTACACACAAACACGTGAACATGAAGCACGGTCGCGGTCACACACGCTTCCGATTTTGCCTCACACACAACACTGATAACTAAATGTATATAATAATTAACGTATTTTGTTCTACGTGATGAAAAAAATAATACCGACGTATTACGACAACGTGTGCGTGGACTGCAATGGACATGACAGAAACAACGCGACTTCCACCTGATGCACCACAAAGGCATATATTTCTCACTATCTATTTCCTTCACTTTTATTTTTGCATACCAATTGTGATTCGTTCATTCGGTATGTTTATTGCTTAGGTTTAGCTATTTTTTTCTTTACATTACTGCAGTACTCAAAATAGCAAGTCGGATCACCCGGCAGCTTCTTAACCTTGGTGAGTATTTTTGTGAGTCTGTGCTCTTCTATTCTTGTACCTCCCCCCGCCTTCTCAGTAACCCCCCCTCCTTTTATTTAATAAACTTGTAACTTTGGTATACAAGGATAAACAGGCGCATGTCACAGCGCTCCAACAACCTCCCTTCCATGCTTACTGTTCCCCTCGCGATGGCAAAGGTGACCCGGCCTGGTACTGCTGCTTTAATCCTCGTCTCCTGGTTTCTATCTCTCTTTAGAAATAGATGGTTACAAGAACGGTTCGTGTTCTGGATGAAGCGATACAGCGACCTGTAGACTGAGCCGGTCGGTCACAGCCGGGAGTGTTACGGTTGTGGGGTTGTGACGGTTTGTCGCTGGTGGTGTAACGCGCTTCATGTGGTAAGCTTCTTTACTTTGCTTTCATAAGACTAACCATATAATAACACTACCGAGATAGATCACTATGAGGTTTTTTAGCTATCAGACACGACGTTTGAACAACATTACTACATGTCAAAAGTATTACATGAATTCGTCTCATACTGAATACTCTGAAATCAACTTTAAGCCTTAATGGAACTTATATATATATATATATATATATATATATATATATATATATATATATATATATATGAGTATGGACGAAATTTCTTCTTTTTTTTGTATTAATCATATCACAAGTAATAAAAAATGTACGTACTTACGATTATGTACAGTTCCAGTAAAAAAATGCGGAAAGCTCTGTATTCACATGTGTACAAAACATTTACAGGAAGACCAAAAGACGCATGAGAGTTATCTGTTAATATACAGGAGAACAAATGAAGGATAATTATAAAGCTCCTATTATCACATTAAACACAGAATCGCCGGCAGGTAATTCGTGTATCCATATTAAAACAGGCAAAACATTCAATAGCAGTGAGCAAATGTTATGTTCGTTAAAGTGTGTTTGGAATACAAAGGCAACAATCTCCTCCTTCAAGATCACAAAGCTATGTGGTCATTGATCCGCGGCTCATCGGGCGAGGCGACAAATGTATGGTGACTGACAACAATATCATCAAGGCTGCTTCCATCACTGCCAATATATGCTACACTTTACCTGAACATCTTCAAATACACTAGTACGATGCTGCTGTACTTGTCGTCACAGGCAGAGGATCGTCAGGGCCCAGCAAGCACTTGTCAGTGACACGTGCAGGGAGCTGGGGCTCAAGATCTCGGCTGAGAAGTCCAAGGCCATGGCCTTTAAGGCCACCACCCCGTATTGTCACCTGCTGGTGCAGGACGTCAGGCTGGCCTGGACCCGCTCCTACCAGTTCCTCGGGGTGTAGGACGCCCGAGGACTGACCTTCACCACCCAGGTCAGGTCCATAAAGGAACGAAAGCTCAGCGTCGTGAAGGCCATGACGAGGACATCCTCCGGAGGCACGTGCCCCTCGCTGCGGCTTTTCTTCGTGCAGGCTGTCTGCACGCTGGTAGACTACAGCAGGCTTGTGCTCGTCGCCGTGTCCACCACCCAGCAGAGGGGGATCGAGATCATCCAAAACCGGGCCGTGAGGACCATGCTCGAGGCGCCGCACTGCGTCATGCAGGGCGAGACCCGTCTGGTGCCCCTGACCACCAGTATCCAGCAGATCGTGGCCTGTCGTGTGGCTGAGATCCTCCACCAGGAGAGAGAGAGTCTGCACCACGGAACAAGTTGGGCAGGACCTTACCACACTGGCGGGACATGCCCGCCGACAACACTTGGCTACGGAGGGTGACCGACGCCGCCAGCCACCTGCCCGGCCTCAACCAGCTGGACCAGGACGGACCCGACCTCCCTGCAACCACCTACACAGCTCCGCCCCCGTGGATACCCCCTACGGCGTAGGTCATCATTACCGCCTTGCCGGCCAGCAAGGCGCTGTGCATGCTGGAGGAGCTGCACCAGCACGAGCTGAGGGCGGTGGCAGAGGCTGACATCCTGGGAGGCGCCGTGTCTTACACTGACGGCTCGGTCGACCCTGAGAGAGGCACGACGGGCGCCGCGGTGCTCACCGTCAGGGAGGTGCTGTCGTGGAGGACGCCCGACCACTGCTCCACCCTGCAGACGGAGCTGGTGGCTATCCAGCACGCCCTGGAGCACGCCTGCCACACTCAGAAGGAGTCAGTGGTCGTCCACTCCCACTCCAGGCTTGCCCTACAGATCCTGCGGCAGCCTCGCCCACAAATGGGTAACGTTCGGTTCGCCACCACCATTTCGGCCACATTCTGAGACTCACAGTTATAGGTGTATTTTAAGATTTCATTTAAGTTTAATGTACATTTACAGTAAGATATGTGAAAAACTTTACTAAAACTTAGCTGGTTGGCCATCGCAAAAATGTTGACACTGACACGATTTCCCTTTATTCCCCTCCTCACACACACACACACACACACACACACACACACATATATATACCCAGCCTCCATTCCTTGCCTGACCTGTGTACGTAAAGGAACCGGCAAAGAACGATCAAATTGACCTGCATGTGAAGACCGTGATGGCAGCAGGTGGGGAGGTAATTGGCTGCACCAGCGAGAGAGAGAGAGAGAGAGAGAGAGAAGGAGAGAGAGAGAGAGAGAGAGAGAGAGAGAGAGAGAGAGAGAGAGAGAGGAGAGAGAGAGAGAGGAGAGAGAGAGAGAGAGAGAGAGAGAGAGAGAGAGAGAGAGAGAGAGAGAGAGAGGAAAGAGAAAAAAAAGAGGGTGGGGCAAGCAGGGTGGGGTAGGGAAAATTTGAAAGAAGGTAAAAAAAAAGATCAAAAGGAGGGGGGAAAGAAGGAAGGCAAAAAGGTAGGGGAGGGTTGAGGGGGGTTGCAAAAGAAGGGATTATGCTTCTTTTATTCAGTGAGTGTTTTTGTTTCTTATTTTCTTTCGCCCTGTGTCACCTGCTAGCCTTTACGGTCAGGAGAGAGTTTATATCATTAACGTTGAGAGAGAGAGAAGGAACGGAGAGAGAGGGAGAGAGAGAGAGAGGAGAGAGAGAGAGAGGAAGAGAGAGGAGAGAGAGGGGGGGAAGGAAGGGAGAGAGAGAGAGAGAGAGAGAGAGAGAGAGAGAGAAAAGAGAGAGGAGAGAGGAGAGAGAGAGAGCGAGAAGAGAGAGAGGAGAGAGAGAGAGAGAGAAAAAAAAAAAGAGAGGAAAAAGAGCGATATGCATACATACAGACAGACAGACAGACAGACTGACTGACTAATTGAGTAACTGAAAGAAGATAGACAGGTGAAAGAAACAGAGAAATGTAGAAAACAAGTAAAGAAATACGAGAGCATCGACGAATGTGAAAACAATAGACGCAAGAACAAAAAAAAAAAAAAAGGGAGAATAAAAAGACAAAAAATGAGGAAATGGAGGTAGAACATCACGAATAAACCTCTCTCTCTCTCTCTCTCTCTCTCTCTCTCTCTCTCTCTCTCTCTCTCTCTCTCTCTCTCTCTCTCTCTCTCTCTCTCTCTCTCTCTCTCTCTTTTTTTTTTTTTTTGCTGCCTCTCTCTCTCACACGCAGCACAACACTAATGAAAACCTTGAAAAATAAACCAAACTATAAGAGCAAAAAATGGTGTAATTAAAGTCCGAGCGCAAACACACGGACTCTATTATCACCCTCGGACCGTAAAATGACTCAAGTTAAACAGATAAATAAAAGGAAAGTATTATATTTGTAGAGGCGAGAGAGAAAAAGACTGTGGTTAGAATTGTAAGGCTGTGGTCGGCAATGGCACTAACACTATATCACTGTAAACACAGAATCGCCGAAATCTTGTCACTATGACAAGATCGGCCTTCGTCATTATAGCCTGACAAGATAACTCGTCACACTGACAAGATCTCTTCCTCATTTTCTTCTGCACATGACAAGATCTGATCTTGTCATGAAATCTTGTTATGAAATTCAACGTACTCTTGAAATATTTTTTCATGTCATTCAGTAATTTACTTTGTGCAAACTCGAGTGAAATATTTTCAGTTTATACACATTATTTCTTTATTAATCAATCAGTCCATCTCTCTATCCATTAATCAATCTAACTACATCTATCCATTTATCTGTCAAACTTAATATATATGCCTGCGCTCACACGCACGCGCGCGTGCACACACACACAAACACACACACATATATATATATATATATATATATATATATATATATATATATATATATATATATATATATATATATATTTTATAATATATATAATATATATATATATATATATATATATATATATATATATATATATATATATATATATATGTATATATATATATATATGTATATAATATATATATATAATTTTTATATATATGTATATAGATAGATAGACAGATAGATAGATTATATGAGAGAAAATCTTAGAGAGAGAGAAAAAAAAAAGACGTTATGCAGTGTGCAGTATGACGGTTGAGTCACGTGGTGTTCCCATATGCGAGGTATAAAACTCGCAGCCTATTACTTCACACAGGCTGATACACCAGATATAAGCGATTTATGTCGACTTTCATTATATTCTTATGACAAGACTACTATAGATTCGACATTTTATATTATATAGCAATCTGAACAATCATGTCAGGCTGAAAATTGACGATAAAAAGTTCAAACTTTTTGTGGAGGAATAGATAATGTTGAAGCCCTTTATCAAATAGCCCTTTATTTTTTGCTACAATGGAGGTAATGACGCAGCAAAATTAATCTCCATGGCTTAATATATACCGAGAGTTTACATTAAGAGAATTTCCTCACTAACGTAAACTATAATTTCACTCCTGTTATCTAGATCAGAATTAATAGTGCACCCTTGCTGAATTCTACACAATTAGCTTCAGTAATATGCTATGCTAGAATAATTTCATAGTTTTCCTCATAACATCCTCTCCTCTTCACTCTGTATAGGCAACGTATTATCAACATGTATGATAGCATTTGTCGTCATCACGTATCTCTTCCTGTCTTATCTCTATACACCATTAGCGTACCATCATTATCAATTTTTTTATCAGTAATGTGTGAGATGGCTCTATATTTATTTCCTCTTTCCCCCTTCACTATCGAATCAGGATAATATTGCTCCTATTTCACTCATTGTATCGTATTTTATCCCACGATCATAAGTGCCATAAGGGATAGGAACTAAATCCACTAACATGTAATGTAACACGTTCATGTACCGTACATAACACTAAAGTCGCCAGGACAACGTTTCTTTTTCTATTTACAAACGTCTGGTGGCGTTAATACTTACATTTCTACATCCATGATTTCAGGAAAGTTTGAAGGGGAATCTGGAGAGTCTGTGTCATTTTGTGTCTTCATCTGTGTCATATTAGGGCTATAAATGAACAAATCACAAAAATATCACCCGAGTGAAAGGTGAACAATAATCTAGAGGAGGAGGAAGTTTTATCTCAACAGTGCTCTCTGATGCATTGATTTAGAGTATACAAATTAAGATATACAAAAGTGGTTATAGGTGAACTTGTTATTATAAATAAAAGTAATAATTATAAATAAGAATTTAAATTATATATAATTTAATATAATATAATGTATATATAATCAAATATAACAAAATATAATTTATAAATTAAAGTAGAATATTATAAATAATCGTTGTTATTATTTATATGTGTGTAAATAGTAATTATTTACTGACTTTGGATAGAATATTTACATTTTCCGCCACTCAGGCATACCAACAGTACCGAATCTGCCGTCTTTGTTTTTAGATAAAGATTCTAGGTAAAGGTTAGTTTAGGTATAGGTTCGGTTAGGTTCAATTAGTTATTTTGTCATTTTTGTTGCAAATCACAAAAAAAAAATTAAAGGAACATCTTAAGAACAAGGGCTCCACGCTAAGCTGACCCAAATGTTGGCTCTACGTATTATACTTATTAAGGCCATGTCACACGGACACTTTTTCCGGCATCTTTTGGTAGCAAAAGCGTATCAGGCATCATTTGACGCCTGATACCGGCATCTTTTGGTAGCAAACGCGGAGTCGCGCATGTTAGTTCTTTTGCCACCAGTACCGGCATCCTTGTTTACATTTTGGAGCCTGTGGTGCCAGATGCAGGACAATTTCCCTGTTTGAGGGAAGGTTTGGCTTCGAAAGGGGGAAAATAAAGGCAAATAAGAGGAAAAAATACTATTTTGTTTATCTTATATATATATATATATTATATATTATATATATATATATATATATATATATATAAATTATATATATATATATATATTATATATATATATATATATATATATATATATATATATATATATATAAACACTATGGATCGTGATGATGATGGATAATATATATATATATATATATTGTTGCACGATCCATAGTGTTTTGTTTTGGGCGCGGGTCTTGGAAGATGCCGGTAGGAAGATGCTCGTAGCCGAAATGCCGTGTGACAAGTCGCGCACCTTTTGCCACCGGTACGGGCATCTTTTGGTAGCAAGATACCAAAAGATGCCGGAAAATATTGCTCGTGTGACACTGACAGCATTACCAGATTTACTAAAGGAGAAGAGTGGCGACATCCTCAGTTGCAAGGTGTTATGTACTTGAGCTTTTTTTTTTCCAGTTCAGATCCTAACTATCTTTAACTGATGAATTTGAATAACAACATTTTCATAAGTATTAATGTATACTGTATAGTTATGAAAATGTATCATGCAGTAACATCTTAGTGCAGTGAAAGTTGAAATGCAAGTATTGTGTTCATACTAATATACTATGATTGATATATATATATATATATAATTTTCATTATTTTTCCTCAGGGTGTCTCAACAATGAATATCTACACGTTCATGGAAAATCTGGATAGTTTCGTTGTAACAACAAGGAAGCAACGTTGTAACAACGGCAGCAATGTAGAGACGTGAGATGGTGAAGATCTCAAAAAAAAAAAAACTTGTTAGTGTGACTAGAAACAACTTGTTCTGCGAACGTGATCACAAGATAAATATTGTCATTGACAAAATTTTACTTGTCAACCATGACAAGATTGTGTTCGTCAACATGACAAGATTTAACTTTTCTTCCATGACAAGATGCTTCTTGTCATGGAAGACAAGCTTTCCTCGTGTCACAATGACAAGAAGCATCTTGTTATGGAAGACAAGTTAAATCTTGTCATGTTGACGAACACAATCTTGTCATGGTTGACAAGTTAAGATCTTGTCAGTGTGACAAGATTTATCTTGTGATTTTAGACATGTTCGCAGAACAAGCCTATTCTTGTCACACTGACAAGTTTAGGTTTAGAGTGAAAGATCGCAACAGGAGAGGGTGTGGCCCTATCCATCTAGCATGCGTTTGCCCGTAGTAAATATAACAGGTGAAATAATATAAAGGTGTAATATATATATATAAAATAATATAAAGGTGTGACCTAAACTGTAAATAATATAAAGATGTAGCCTAGACTGTAAGGATGTGGCAAAATCTACGAGTACAAGAGCTTGGTTGCCGCTATAAGAACGTGACTAAAGCTGTGATGGTGAGGTTTTCACTGTATATGTATGACTGGTATCCTTATAAATGGTGAAGTATGGTGAGGGTCAGTATATAGTTATAGGTTAAGAGGGGTGATTCATTATATTCAGTATAGGTTAGAGGGGTGAATCGTGGTATGAAGGGGGTTGAGGTGAACCCTCAGTGGAGGGTGAAGGGGTTAGGAGAGAGGTGAAGCAGTACACTCTTAGCAAAAAAGGGTAGGAAAAGGGTAGAAAAAGGGTATTTGTAGTGATGAAATACTGCTACCCTTTTTCTACCCTTACAAATATACCCTTTCGGATCGACGCAAATATACCCTTTTCCAACCCTCTCGTCTAAAAAGGGTAGATAAAGGGTAGATGAAGGGTATAATCGGCAGCATCTACCCTCCAGCCTGGACATAGGGTTTAAAAAGGGTAGTGATGGTGCGATGTAACAATTCTACCCTCAATATACCCCTTATTTCTGGGAGTGTAGTATTGTGAGCGTTGGGGCGAAAGGGTGAATAGTGGTATGAAGAGGGTTGGGTTAAAGGTGGGATCTATGGAATGAATCATGAGTATTTTGAAGGTTGGGGTGAAGCATGAGTATATTGTGAGTATTGGGGTGAATAGGTGAATGGAGGGGTGAAGTATTAGTATTATATTGGGGTGAAGAGGTAACGGGCGGGGGGGTGGAGCACTGAGAGGGGAGAATGGGGGAGTGATCGTATACCGTACTGCTGGTAAAGGGAGTTATCGGTGAACAAACTGGATTAAGCTTCGAGGGATCAAACAAAGCCGAGCGGGAGGAGGGGAGGCGCGGCGGTGCTCTCATAAAACTAAGTGATACCGAAGCTCTGACTAAAGGTACACTTGCTGCTACTTCAAGGACTCCCGCGTAAACTTTGATCCGACCACCACGGAAACTGATGTATATTGGCCACAACAAAGTAACAGACAAAGTAACGATATATGTTACTTTGGTTAATGTTACTTTGGGCCACAAAAGTCATGGTGAAGAGTTGCATGCGAAGGGCGGATCACTTAGAATAAAGGGCATGAGAGGAAAGTGACTAATGAAAAAGGTTAATACAGTCACATATACATATCTAGAAATTAGTGTGCCATGGCATTGGCTGAGATCATCAGTTAGTCGGTTTGCTAAATATATGAGTCTTAATGTTATCTAATAAGCAAATCGTTTAGTGATTCGATTATCTTCCTAGTAATTCTTATCATTTATCTCACAGTCACCTATAGATCTTAAAATTAGTGTCATTGGGTGAGCTTATCAGTTAGTCGGTTTGTTATATAAATGAGCCTTAATGTTATCTAATAAGCAAATAACTCAGTGATTCGATTACTTTCCTAGGTGGTCAAATTGTTGGCAAATAAGAAATCATTTGTCTCATTGTCTCGAAGTCTGTGACACGTACACATGTAATTCAATAAACCAATAGTCTTACCAGGAACAAATACCGAAAAAGAGGAAGACAAAGAGGATACAAATAGTAAAGATGCAACTCACCCTGGCGCTCCGACAACCCAACAGACAGCGAGGCACGAACGGGGGTCGATCGGTCGATAAAAATTCACCGGTGAAATCCATCTGACAAGAAACAAGAAAAATTAGACTCATTAATTTCATCTCGTCTCCCTCACCCCACCTCCCTTCCCTCCCTCCCTTCATTCTAACCAACATTCACCTCCGTCATCTTTCCTTAACAAACTGTTCCTAGATTCCCACCTTATTTCGATCCTTAATTAATATAGATGATATAGGTATGTTGGTATGGTATGGTACAAATATGTTATAGGTATGTATCTTTCCTTAACAAACTCTTATTAGACTCTAACCTAAATTCAGTCCTTCCATGGTACGTAAATCCTGCATCGAAAAACCCTAAACCGAACCTTCATCTCCCACTTTGTGCTCTACGTCACAAAAAAGTAGATGAGGTATAGATTATGTAGACTCACTTGATAGCTTCACGCGCTCTCCAGACAACACTCATCCGATATCATTTGCAAACATAATCGAGGAGAGTTTTAGAGCACTCATCTTCTTTGCCTTATACACCTTCCCTCCTCCTCCTCCTCTCTCTCTTACCTATAGCAACGGGTACATCAGTCCTCTTTAATTACAAGTGAAGTGGCAAAGGTACATATAAGGTGTAAAGATATCATCGATGCCCTGAATATCGACACTGAGCTTCAAAAATAGGAGACGTGATGGGAAAGGCGTAGAAAGGGCCGTGTGTGTGTGTGGTGTGCGTGTGCGTGTGCGTGTGCGTGTGTGTGTGTGTGTGTGTGTGTGTATTGATTATTCCTGGGATGAGGGGCAGCTATACGGACAGGAAGGATGAGAGGGAGAGAAAGGAAGTAGGGAGATAAGGAGAGAGAAATAGAGAGAAATGATGCACTAGTTTGAGGGAGAGAGAGAGAGAGAGAGATGGAGAGAGAGAGATGAAGAGAGGAGAGAGAGAGAGAGAGAGAGAGAGAGAGAGAGAGAGAGAGAGAGAGGAGAGAGAGAGAGAGAGAGAGAGAGAGAGAGAGAGAGAGAGAGAGAGAGAGAGAGAGAGACGAGAGAGAGAGAGAAGAGTAAGAGAAGAGAAGAGAGAGAGAAGCGAGAGAGAAAGGAAAGAGAAGAGAAAGAAGAGAGAGAGAGAGATGAGAGAGAGAGAGAAAAGGGAGAGAGAGAGAGAGAGAGAGAGAGAGAGAGAGAAATGCATGTATGTAAAAGGATAAATTTAAAAGGCTTGTATCAATGACTTTTAGTTATTGTTCAGCTTCCAGTCTTTCTCCTCTCCTACAATAACTATTCTCTGTGATTTCTATGTTACTTCTCATTCATGTATTCCTTCACTTTTACCCTTTAAACATTGTAACTAATTAACTATTATTTTCCTAGAGGTACCAAATTATTTCTTTCTTCCTTTAATTTTCCTTTCCAACCTTTTCAGTTCTTCCTTTTCTTCTTTTTCATTATCCTCATCTTTCTTCTTTTTCTTATTTTTCATTATCCTCTTCTTTCTTCTTTTTCTTCTTTTTCATTAGCCTCATCTTTCTTCTTTTTCTTCTTTTTCGTTAGCCTCATCTTTCTTCTTTTTCTTCTTCTTCATTATCCTCATCTTTCTTCTTTTTCTTCTTTTTCATTATCCTCATCTTTCTTCTTTTTCTTCTTTTTTATTATCCTCATCTTTCTTCTTTTTCTTCTTTTTCATTATCCTCATCTTTCTTTCTTCTTTTTCTTCTTTTTCATTATCCTCATCTTTCTTCTTTTTCTTCTTCTTCATTAGCCTCATCTTTCTTCTTTTTCTTCTTTTTCATCATCCTCATCTTTCTTCTTTTTCTTCTTTTTCATTATCCTCATCTTTCTTCTTTTTCTTTTTCTTCATTATCCTCATCTTTCTTCTTTTTCTTCTTTTTCGTTAGCCTCATCTTTCTTCTTTTTCTTCTTCTTCATTATCCTCATCTTTCTTCTTTTTCTTCTTTTTCATTATCCTCATCTTTCTTCTTTTTCTTCTTTTTCATTATTCTCATCTTTCTTCTTTTTCATTATCCTCATCTTTCTTTCTTCTTTTTCTTCTTTTTCATTATCCTCATCTTTCTTCTTTTTCTTCTTTTTCATTATCCTCATCTTTCTTCTTTTTCTTTTTCTTCATTATCCTCATCTTTCTTCTTTTTCTTCTTTTTCATTATCCTCATCTTTCTTCTTTTTCTTTTTCTTCATTATCCTCATCTTTCTAGTCTCCACCACGAAGAGTAATTTGATGGTTTTGTCAGTGATGCGATAAATAGTAAATTGTGACCATCAACTAAATTAATTAAATGACCATCAGTTTGTCTACGTGTGTGATGGCCTGTGTCTCCTCTCCTCGATGTACTGTGTGTGTGTGTGTGTGTGTGTATTTGTATTTGTGTGTGTGTGTGTGTGTGTGTGTATGTGTGTGTATGTGTGTGTGTGTGTGTGTGTGTGTGTGTGTGTGTGTGTGTGTGTGTGTGTGTTGTGTGTGGTGTGTGTGTGTGTGTGTGTGTGTGTGTGTGTGTGTGTGTGTGTGTGTGTGTGTGTGTGTGTGTGTGTGTGTGTGTGTGTGTGTGTGTGTGTGTGTGTGTGTGTGTGTGTGTGTGTGTGTGTGTGTGTGTGTGTGTGTGTGTGTGTGTGTGTACGAATGGAGGGCGAATGTGTTTTCACAATAACCCTTATTCCATTTATCCATTTGTCTGCCGCTTCCTTTTTTTATGTATCTATTAATCTCTCCTCTCTCTCTCTCCTCTCTCTCTCTCTCTCTCTCTCTCTCTCTCTCTCTCTTCTCTCTCTCTCTCTCTCTCTTCTCTCTCTCTCTCTCCTCTCTCTCTCTCTCTCTCTCTCATGGCGCGGTGGGGTAAGCTCGGTAACTGATGGAAAACGGGAAATTTCATACATTGGAAGAAAATGTATTGCCGGCTGACTCGACGTATTGGTGTATGTATTATTTTTGCTCCTGGAGAAGAGAGCGAGGGAGGGGAAGAGGGAGAGAAAGAAGGGAAGGGAGCAGGGAAGGGCAGTGCGTAAGGGGAGAAGTTGAAGGGAGAAAAGAGGGTTACTGGACGAGATGAGAATGACGAAAGGTGTGGAAACAGCTACATTTTATCAACTACATGGACAATATGTTTTAGTGAAGAAGTAGGTGTGTATGGTGTGAGAGAGAGGAGAGAAGAGAGAGGAGAGAGAGAGAGAGAGAGAGGAGAGAGAGAGAGAGAGAGAGAGAGAGAGAGAGAGAGAGAGAGAGAGAGGAGAGAGAGAGAGAGGAGAGAGAGAGAGAGAGAGAGAGAGAGGAGAGAGAGAGAGAGAGAGAGAGAGAGGAGAGAGAGAGTGAGTGAGTGAGTGAGTGAGAGAGAGAGAGGAGAGAGAGAGAGAGAGGAGAGAGAGAGAGAGAGAGAGAGAGAGAGGAGGAGGAGAGAGAGAGAGAGAGAGAGAGAGAGAGAGAGGAGAGAGAGAGAGAGAGAGAGGAGAGAGAGAGAGAGAGGAGAGAGAGAGAGAGAAGAGAGAGAGAGAGAGAGAGAGAGGAGAGAGAGAGAGAGAGAGAGAGAGGAGAGAGAGAGGAGAGAGGAGAGAGAGTGAGAGAGAGAGGAGAGGAGAGAGAGAGAGAGACGAGAGGAGAGAGAGAGAGAGAGAGAGAGAGAGAGAGAGAGAGAGAAGAGAGAAAAAACAAAAAATCTTTGCTTCTACATACAGTGACAATTTTACAGTCATTCACTCATACAGACATGTTCACTCACAAATATAGTTGCAATGTCACACATAAAGGTTTGGTTCAAATTCATTAATCTTTGCCTGTAGATCTATTATGATACGTTGATTGAGTTTTAATTAATCAAACGGATCCCTCTCATACTACAGTCTACGCACCCAGTACGCCACATTTAACTCTACTGACTGCTCTGCTCTACAATAATTGCGAGAATAAAATATCGATGTGTTAAAAAATGTATAATGTATAAAACGTCGTGAATGAATGGGAAAAGTGAATGTGTACAGTTTCGTACATTTCGATTTTCCCGTGTAGTACTGCAGCAGCATGCATCACGGTGCCGCGATGGAGTGTTGGTGCTGTGCGCCACACTGGCGGTGTGTGGCGGTGCGTTGTACCTGAGGCGCCCGCCACACACACACCTCCGCCACACACACACCGTCGCCCCTCACCGCGGCACCAATACTCCACACCCTGATGGTGCTGTATGTCACGGTGAACAGTGGTGTCATTTGTACTATAGGGAGTACCCAGTAGTGGATGGGCTGAAGGGATCCCCTCACCCACCCTCCAGGAGAGAGGGACCAATGGAAGGCGCCCTTGGGATAAAATGTGAAAGTCATGAATATGGTAATGGCTGGTGCAGCCTTTTGCCGGCCTGCGGGCGCCGCGGGACACCTTTGAGTTTTTCTCCGGCTTGGAATTAACAGTAGCAGCCACGGGGCGCCGCCGCTCCCGCCGTACTCAGCAGGCCTCACAGCCCCGCACTAATTGCATTATGGAGCAAGCCCACAATCAAATATATATGCAATTTACAAGGCTAACTAATGTATACACATTACACATATGCATAAGTAACAACCATGAAAACAATTATTGTTTAATGCCAGCAATCTTGTATAGGCTACATATTGCTGAATTCGAAACAAAAGAAGATGAATAAAATCTTAATGCAACAAGAACATCTCTACCAACTATATACCAAAAGAAATCTTAAAGCATCAGACAGGCACACCAGTTACTGCACCTTTCCGTCCTGGCTCTTCCCTCACCTCGCCGTCCAATCACATCTCATCAAGGTTTTATGATCCTCCTAAATTCCCGAACTTTCATTAAAATAATCTCTTTATTCATAACAGAGCAGCAGCAACATCAACAACGACCAAATTCAGTGTAGCTGGTTGAGGTGGCGGCAGTGTCGGTGGGGCTGGGGAGGTGGTGGGGGAGGCATGGCAGCTAAGTCACAATCAGCCAGACTGTTAGTGTGGTCGTAATGGCACCGCATTGCTTACTATACATCCCGCCCTTTTTGGCACTACCCTTCGCTGCCTCCCCCCCCCCCCCCCCACCGGCCCTGCCTCCCCGACACCAAGCAGTCGCCGCGGCACCTCAGGTGATGCAAATAACACCCCCAACTTCCCCAAGCTGAGCATGATGTAGCCACGCACCACTTCTGAGGTACATATATGCCATGCACTGTGCACCCGCGACAGATTATCACTCCTGTGAACATGACTGAAACTGTGTTACGTGTAGAGCATAAAGATGACGGCGCGGTGCTATACCATATAATGAGGTGTTTACAATATGTGTCACCCTAAAAGTTTTTAATACAAAGTAACATTGCTTCTCCGAGTCGAGGCAAGCAAGTCAGCATATTTTTCATGATTATACACTCGAAATATTCAACTCCTCAATAAAGTTTTGTATAACAACTATAAAAAGGAACACAGGCAATCTTTCACATTCACCCGAATATGCAAAAAGGTGCTCACTCATCCCTCCCTGATGGCGGTGACCCAAGGTGGAAGAAGAAAGAAGGAAAGAGGAAGATGGGGAGGAAAAGGAAAGAGAGGTGGAAGTGGAGGAACACTGCTTCACCCTCTCTCCCGCCAGCTGCTACAGGCTGCCGCACCACCACCCCCCAACGCAGGCCAGGCCGCGTATACCCTTCAAAGCGTCGCAAAGGTACAATCAAGCGGGAGTCTTAGCATGAATGTGCGAGTATATCTAAATTCCGATCTCGGCTGTCTCAAGGCTTCCTGCTGTGTCTGCTGGTACACACACACACACACACACACACACACACACACACACACACACACACACACACACACACACACACACACACACACACACACTCACATACACACGCACGCTCGAGGGTCACCCTTCATGCCTTATTTTTTATTATAAAGGGTTTTTCATATTTTTTTGTATGTGCAGCTTTATTCTACTGCAGCTTCGGGAGACTCCTCCACCTGATTTGCTTCATATGTGAGTGTGTGTGTGTGTGTGTGTGTGTGTGTGT
>JACEEZ010018938.1:557886-565386 GCA_016584305.1 Chionoecetes opilio
AAACAGCAACAGACCGATAGGTCCTTACAAGGGGCGTTTGCTTTAATACACTACACTAATAGATATAGGAGAAAGGATAGGAGTAGAGGTCCCCTCACCCCACCCATCCCTCCAGCCGGGAAAAGGCCGGAAAAGAAGGATACCATGGCAATAAAAGAAAAAATGCATGGAATTTTTGAGGAAAGTTTTGAAGCTTTTAATCTATGGCTAACACTACTAGTTTGTGGGGGTAGGGTTTTGTGTTTATAGATTTGGTCATGTTATGTGTGTTTTGTAATGGTTTTGAAAAACAGTGTGGAGGTTCAAGGGTGGTGCGGCAGCCTTGCCCGGCGCTTTTTGGGAGGCGCAGTCAATCAGGGCCCCCGTCCCTTCAACCACGCGGATTTTTTACTTTTTTAGTAGGAAAGCCGTACATTTAATGCCTCCGCAGCAGTGGGGCCCCTTGTACCCTTAAAAACCCCTGGTGGTCACAACTGTCAGGGACCCCCCTGAAAAACCCCAGCCCCTCACGGTCGAGATAGTAGTGGGGAACCGTTTAACTCGGGGGGTATCTGGTGGTTAGGGGGTCTAAGTTTGTGTTGGTGTAGGCTCAGGTGGAAGTTCACGGGGGGTGCGGAGCCTTGCCGGGGGCTTTTTTGGGGGAAGGGGAGCAGTCAATCAGGCCCCACTCGTTTCAACCACTGCCGGGAGTGCACTTCCCCAAATAGGGGGCCGTCACTTTAATGCCCCGCAGCAGTGCCCTGGTATAAAATCCCGATGGTGGCACTAACTGACAGGGCCCTTACTGAACCACAGCCGTTTAAGGTCAAAAGTTGTAGTAGTGACCGTTTACCGGGGCTGTCTGAGCGTGGGGAGGGGGTTTTGTAGGGCGGACTCGCAATCATTTACGCAAGAGAGTAAGTTTCAGAGGCCGCGAGATAAATTTATTATTCCCGGAAAAACAGTGACAACCGGGGGTTTTATATGAAATATTTATCGAGGCGACTTTTAAAAGATTTTATTTTATTGGTTACTACGTCGACGGGAGCCCCTTCCATCGTTTTTTCAACCGGTTTGTGAAGAATTTCTTTGCTTCGTTCGTTTCAAAAAAAGTTTCCTGCTTATTTTAAAACCCTTTTTTCTAGTGAGTTGGGGCCCGGGCTAGCGTGAAAAAATTTTTGGGGGCTAGTTGTAAATCCGTAAGATTTGTAGTAGGACGTTTTCGGGGCTGTCGAGACGTGTGGAGGGGTTGGGTTTTTAGACGCGATCGCAACATTTTACGCAATGAGAGTAAGTTTCAGAGGCCCGCGAGATTTAAATTTTTTATTCCCAGATAAACGTGAACGGGGGTTGATAGAAATATTTTTCGAGGCGACTTTTAAAAGATTCAATTTTATTTGATTTACTAGTTGACGGCAGCCCATTCCATACGTTTACAACACGGGTTTTGAAGAAGTACTTTGCTTCGTTTGTTACAAACCGTTTCCTGCTTATTTTTAAACCGTTGTTTTTAGTTGAGCTTGACCCGGGCTAGCGGAAAAGATTTTCGGGACTAGTTTGTAAATCCCCGAAAATCTACTCCCAGGAGGGGAGGAGGAGGAGGAGGAGGAGGAGGGGGAGGAGGAGGAGGAGGAGGAGGAGGAGGAGGAGGAAAGGGAGGAACAGAAAAATGAGGCAGTCGTGATGAGGGTAATGATGACGGTGCTTGTGGTGAAGAGGAAAGGGAATGACAGTAGCGTAATGCACAACACTATACAAAGAGTCCGAGGTCCCTAAATCGAGTTCCTGAGTTCAAGAAGAGTATGTATTAAGGGAGTGGGTTTTTTTTAGGGGTGTGTAAAAATTGTGTTGATTTTAAAGGGCATGATTTTTTAATTAAATATTTATTGTCGTGCATGTTTTTTTTTGATGTGGAATTATTTTAAATCAAAGATTATTTTTGATATGAGGAGGAGGAAGAGAAGACGATTGAAAATAAGAAGAGGAAGATAGTGGAGAAGGAGAAAAATAGGAAGAAGTACAATAATATTAGAAGGAAAAAATTAACACAAATAAAAAGAAAAAAATAGGAAAGTAAAAACAAATAAGGAGTGACGAAAAAAAAGAGTAAGAAGGAATGAAAGAATAAGAAGGAAGAGGATAAGATAGATAAGGAAAAGGAGGGCGGCAGAGGAAGTAAAGGAGGAGGAGGAGGAGGAGGAGGAGGAGGAGGAGGGGAGGAGGGAGGAGGAGGAGGGGGAGGAGGAGGAGGAGGAGGAGGGGGGAGGAGGAGGAGGAGGAGGAGGAGGAGGAGGAGGAGGAGGAGGAGGAGGAGGAGGAGGAGAAGGCGGAGGAGGCGGAGGAGGTCCTGATCTGGGCAGCTGGCGTGTTCTCAGGGGCGCAGCATTAAGGATTTACCCTCCCCGACCCATGGAATTTCGCACATTCGGCATCTTCTTTCCAGTTTTCTAAGCGAAGCAAAACACAGCTTCGAGGAAAAACCTGGCGTACGTATAGAGGCAGGACGAGGACCCGAGGCTAAACTAAAACTCTTCCCTCAGGACCACACCAAGGAATCTTGTGGAATCAATATATCCGTGTGTTAAATAAAGACTCAGAGTAAGAGGGAAGAAACAGGAGACGCGCCCCTGCCCCCCTTCCCCCTTTGCCTCACCCCATCCCCCTCTTCCCGAAAAAGGCTAATCTTCTGATCTCCGGCCCACTTAACGCTGTAGTTCTCAGGAGGACCAGCCACCCACCGCCGCCTGGACCCCCTTCAACCCCCCTTCAAGAGCCCTGACCACCCCTGCCCCTCAAGGCCCCGCCCTGTCCCGTCCCCGCCCCGCCCTCCTCGCTAATCGCATTCGACGTAAATCATTCGCTCCCGGGAAGGTGTCACTCGAGGCGGGAGGCGTCGTCTGTCATCTCGAAGGTTGTGTGTGTGTGTGTGTGTGTGTGTGTGTGTGTGTGTGTGTGTGTGTGTGTGTGTGTGTGTGTGTGTGTGTGTGTGTGTGTGTGTGTGTGTGTGTGTGTGGAGGGGAAAAGGTCTCCCTCCCTCTCCATCGCCTCCTCTTCCTCCTCACATCTCCTCACCCCGTTTTCTCTCTCCATCCCAGCCTCCTTGTTTTTAGCTTCTTCTTTTTGCCCCATCTTTCTCGTCTCCATCATTTATCTTTTTCCAGCTCCTCATTCCCGTCTCAAAATATTGCTTCTTAGTCGTGCTTTTCCCTTTTTTCCTTCCTCTCTCTCTCTCTCTCTCTCTCTCTCTCTCTCTCTCTCTCTCTCTCTCTCTCTCTCTCTCTCTCTCTCTCTCTCTCTCTCTCTCTCTCTCTCTCTCTCTCTCTCTCCCCATAAGACTTTCATCTTTCTCTCAGTTTTCAATTTCTCTTCTACTAGCTTTTCCTTTACAAACACATCCGTTGCTCCTCCACTTCACTTCCATTCCTTTCTCTCTACGTTTCCATCTCCCTATCCGTCTATTTCTCACGTTTAATCACACTACGAGTTTTTCATCGTCTCCGTCTTTCCCTTCCTTCCATTTCACTATCAAATATAAACTCACAGCCTCCGGAAATATACTTCTTTGACGATGGAAACGAGAGGAAAGATTCTAGTCAAGTCTTCAATCTCATTTTCACCCCAGCCGCACCCCTGCCCATCCTCCACACATTCCCTTCCTTCTCTCCCCTCTCCCACATCTAAACATCCCCACCACCTCGCTTTCCCGGTGGCTCAGTACCTTATCTATCCTCAACCACCATTCCCACCAAAGCCTTTAGAATTAGGTTAGGTCAGGTTTGGTTAGGTTAGGTTAGGTTAGCCTACCTACCTATTTCTAAAGGCTTTGATTCCCACCATCCACACACACACACACACACACACACACACACACACACACACACACACACACACACACACACAAACGCACACACACACACACACACACACACACACACACACACACACACACACACAAACGCACACACACACACACACACACACACACACACACACACACACGATCATCTTATTCCTATATTTTGATCTATACTCGTTCACTCACCTAAATTCTCGCGAAACAAAAAACTCTGCCCACCACCCGACTACTCCCCATTCACGCCCACCATTTCACCCATCGCCCCGCCCGTGTCTCAGTCGCCGCCCAGTCACGTCTAGGCCTCGCGGGCAGACAGAAGGGACCCTCACACCTCACACTTCAATATGCAGCTCTTTGCCCTCCTCCACCTCCCTCACCAAGGATCAGAGGCAACCACCTGCGACTCCTCCTCCTCCTTGTATTCTGATTATCTCTCTCTCTCTCTCTCTCTCTCTCTCTCTCTCTCTCTCTCTCTCTCTCTCTCTCTCTCTCTCTCTCTCTCTCTCTCTCTCTCTCTCTCTGTGTGTGTGTGTGTGTGTGTGTTTGTGTGTGTGTGTGTGTGTGTGCGTGTGTGCGTGCGTGTGCGTGTGTGTGTGTGTGTGTGTTTGTGCTCATATCTGGATTCACTACATAAATATATCATATTTTAACGATACTGTTGATGATGCATTGTTTTTATCAATGAAACTTTTCTTTTCATGAGGACTAGCCTGGCTCCATGGCTGCTATGCTCCTCCCCTGCACGACACACCCCGGCCCTGGACGCATCGAGGAGGCGTCACGCACGTGTTGGGCGTGGTGCAAACATCGGTGCAGGATTTGATGCGAACTACGCGGTCGCACAGGGCCCCCGAAGCCACCAAGGGGCCCCCAAACTGCCATTATTATTTTTTTTCTAATCTAGTCTCTTTTTCTCTTAAAGTGCATCAGATTGATGCATTTAAATATTAAAGGCGTGCACCCGGACCACCTTAGAGGGCTTGGGATCCCCCCACCAGAGTTTTACAAAATAGGGCCCCCAAACAGCGTTTCGCATAGGGCCCCCAAAAGGCTAGAAACGGCACTGTATCGGCGGCTCCAACAGTACACTACAACAGCTGCTGCACACATCAGGATCAGCAGGAACGCGAGCTTCGTCCCGCCGTCGCCTGAGCTGTGACTCCCAACAATCAGGTTAATTAATACAGTTTTATAGCAGTGTTGTAATTAAACAATCCTTTTTTCACCTCCATCACATTTTGCACGGCCAGGTAACAATGATCTAATTGGCGAGTATTTTTCACCTGATTCTTTGTCCCTTCTTTTTATCTGCGTTGCTCTTCTGATGCGTCGCATAGTTTTATTTTGATAATTTGTCGCTTTTTTTTGTAGCCTTGATAGGAGGCGTCCAGCGAGGCGGAGGCGGAGCAGGTAATGAGGATCAGGCGCACCCATGGAGGCCCCGCCCGCCATCTGCCTAGAAAAAATCCGATAATTACCTACGCCAATTAGGTCGTCGCGATAACGGGGTCATGGGGGGAGGGGAAAGAACGGGGAGGAGGGGAGTAGATGCACCTACCCGTACACGCATCCCCTTCCCCAACCCCAAACCCCCTAACTCCCCTTATCTCCCCCCACTTTCATTCCCGACCTTTGATCATCACGTTGTCTTGTTCTGAGCCTCCTCTCATCCCCACCCTATAAGACCCTCTCCCACCCCTGCATCAGGCCTCCCTCACTATCTCACCCTTCCCTCTGTCGCTCCCTTATCGGTATCTTCGTCACCCCATCAACAGCTCCTTGCCTCACACCCTCAAAACACGGGTGCCTTACTCAAACAGCTGCTTTTAGAGACAAATTTCGCGAGCTGCATATTTTTCAAGCGATTTCAGATTAGTTTGGGATATCTCTGTAGTTGGTCCATGCCTAAACAACCCCTGCAATGCGTAGGTACGAAATTGAATACTGCAAAACTTAAATACTAAACGAAAAAAGAGTTCTGGTTCAGTGACCATACAGATAGGGTACGCGAACAGACTGTACTCTATTACTTTAGCCGAGCTTGTTTTCTCAGTCAACCTGTTTGCTTAGTAAATTAAGGTGGACAGTATCTTTACTCCTTTGTAGTATATTCTCTACGAGTTCTTTTCGAGTCAACCTTCATTGTCATTTTTGAAAGTCAAATACAACTTCTCTCTATGCCTGATACTATCATACGAAAAGAAAAGGGATGAAGATTGTCCTTTGCTCTCTCTCTCACGCTTACTTAACTCAACGTGACGACGTAATACCCCGTGTCCCTACAAGTACCTCCTTACCAAGTATCCCTCTCTAACATCCACGTACTCTCCTCTTTTACATACGATCAATGAATAAGAAACAAATATCCGGCGGGTGTGTGATAAAGTATACGTAAGTACATCCGAGGAAACAGCTAGCTCTAGCAGGTTCTAGCTGCAACAGGTCTTTAAAAAAACCCACCCAATTAAGCCCCCCCCATGCCCCCTCGTTCCTACGCCATTGGTGAACTAGCGTTTTAGACTAAAAAAAACCAACTAGAAACGTTCTAAACTAGCAGGGGGGGTTCAGTTAGGTCATGTTACGTAACCAATGTCCATGTATTGTATTAAACTGCAGTTTTACCGGTTTAGTTTAGGTTTAGCTTAGGTTCGGTAAGGTTAGGGTTTAAAGGGAGTCATGAAGCAGTTAAATTTACCTCCCCCATCCCAAAACCCCGATTTCCCAGTCTCCCAAGACAGTTGGCTTGGAGGGAAAAAAAATGGTGATTGGGAGTATTGGTTGAAACTGCATATTTACCATCTTTATATATGTTTTCTGCATCTTCAAAATAATCCTGACGATAAGCTAAATAAAGTCAAATAGTGGGCATCCGCAGCCTCGTCGCCAGGCCTCGATGCCTCACAACAAAATGTAAATATACCGCGGCTGCTGCATTTGGGAACTTCATGACGAAGGTGAAAGTAACCTATAGCAACTGTAACATTCCTTCCTTTTATTTATTCTCACCTTCAGTCATGTATAATAGTTCCGCGATGAACACTGTGGAGCACGAGTATGTCACGTTAACGCCAAAAAAAATCACAAACAACAGGTACCGTAGATAACAGTAAAGTCGCCAGGACAACTTTTTTTTTCTGTTTACAGACGTGTGGTGGCGTTAATACTTACATTTCTACATCCATGGTTTCAGGAAAGTTAGAAGGGGCTATCTGGAGAGTCTGTGTCATTTTGTGTCTTCATCTGTGTCATATTATGGCTATAAATGAACAAATTACAAAAATATCTACAAAGTGGCTACCAACAGTAGAGTCGCCATCTAGTGTTTATTTACTGAGTGTCGTACCGCTGTCGTCGTCGCCCGAAGAAAAAAACGCGTAGTGAAATTTGAAACCGTATATACTTGCAGCTATAAAGCATAAAACAACGCTGAAACAGAGTAGATTATACAGTCATGATATAAACTACTGTGTATTATCTTCAGTGGCACATAAAAATCAGTAGTAATGCTATAATTCGTAATATTTGGCGCCTGGCGACATCACTGCAGGTGGCGACTTCACTGTTATCTACGGTAGTACTTCTGCGAGATCATCAGTGGTGTCGTGTGAGCAGCAGTCTGTTTACGAGGAGGCGCCACCAGCTGATTTGGAAGTCCATAATATGCA
>JACEEZ010018938.1:567886-572886 GCA_016584305.1 Chionoecetes opilio
CGGCTAATCTGAGAGGGTTCCACACCAATGTTGGTGAGCTCACTCACAGTGTTATTATTAAGAACCGGGCCGACATAGTGTTTGTGTGCGAAACCTTCCTGGATGATAGAGTGCCTGAGTCTTATGCCCGCGTGCAGGGATATTCGGTATGGTTAAGGAAGGATCGCTCAACTCAAGGCGGGGGTGTGGCCTTCTGTTACAAGGAAACTCTCAACGTACAGATGGTTGAGCCCTCCGTGCCCGTGCCCAGGGACCTTGAGTTACTAGCACTAAAGATAATAGATAGTAATGGGAAAGGTTTGCTATGCGTTTGGGTGTTATCGTCCCCCCTCGCAGGGCACAGTGCTACTGGACTTCCTGACAGTGAACATTGACACTATGATGACAGCTAACCAGTGCGAAAATCTAATCATCATTGGTGACCTAAACCAGAATGTAGTGCGTGACGCCTTCAACACGCTGTTAGTTGTGTACGATCTGCACAATTACGTGTCGTTCCCCACCCACAGCTCTGGGTCGTCCCTTGACCCTGTGGTGACGGATCTTCCCCCCCACACTGTCCAGTGTTTTCCTCTTGACTTTGTGGGCACCTCAGACCACGTGGCTGTCCTTACAAAGATCCACTTCAAGAGACCACGTGAGGAGATACATTCCCGCACGCTCTGGAAGTGGGAGGCTGCCAACTGGAGAGCTCTGAGGTCCACCCTGTGTAGGACGGACTGGGAGGACGTGCTGCACGGCGACATCGACCAGCAGGTGGGGCGGCTCACCGAGCTGCTCCATGCCCAACAGGTTCGCTGGGTGCCGAACTCCGTGCACAAAACCAAGGCATCTGATCAGCCTTGGTTTGGACCTGAGTGCCGCGCAGCCTCTGACGCCAAATACCGCGCCTGGCTTGCCTTCAAGAGGCACCCAAAGGCCCGGAACAGACACACGCACAGAGAGGCGGCAAAGCGAATGAGGACTACCCAGGAGTGGGCCTCTGAGCCAGTGGAAAGTGAACCTAAGGGGTCAACTGAAGCGTGGTCAGGTCGGGTCTAAGCGTTGGTGGAGCCTTGTCAAGGAGCAACAGGGTAAGTCGCAGGGAAACACTGTCCCTCCCCCTCGTCCGCGGGGACGGCAGCGTGGCTCAGACTGCCCGTGATAAGGCGAATCTCCTGCCATGCACTTCACAGAAAAGATGTGCGTCTCTGACCCTGGAAAAACGCCTCCCACACTGCCAGAAATAGTCAGTAATAAACTAGTGAGAGTGGTGACGAGTGCGGCTGAAGTGAAAGCGTTTGCTGTTAAATCTGGACGTGCAGAAAGCAGTGGGGCCGGATAACGTCAGTCCCCGTCTCCTCCGCCAGTGTGCCGAGGAGCTGGCGCGTCCACTTGCCACACTTTTCAACCACTGCCTACGAAAACCCGCAGGTGGCCACAAGCATGGAAGATTGGTAGTGTGGTCCCGTACATAAGAAAAAATGCAAAGACTGAGGCCCAAAAACTACCGTCCCGTGTCCCCTGCTGCCGGTGCTCAGTAAGGTTCTGGAAACTATTGTGGCTTCGAGAGTCACTGAGCACCTTGAGAGGCACCACCTGCTCAACACTAATCAGTTTGGATTCAGGCCGGGCAGGTCAGCTGCAGACCTGCATCTGCTGTTATCCACGGAATGGAGTGCAGCCCTGGACCAAGGTAAGACCACTGCTGTCGTGGCTCTCGACATTGAGGGGGCTTTCGACACAGGGTGTGGCACGCAGCCTCATCACAAAGCTACGCGCTGCAGGTGTGGACGGGCCGCTCCTTCAACTCTTCAGCGACTACCTGAGAGCGAGGCAACTAAAGGTGGTAGTTTAATGGGCAGGAGTCTGAGTTGCAGCCCATCAGAGCAGGTGTCCCCCAGGGAAGCTGCCTCGGCCCCCCTGCTCTGGAATATTTATATTAATGATCTCCTGAATTTAATCCCCAGCTCAAGGGCCTATGCCGATGATCTCACCCTGACACAGAGCTACGGCCCAGGGGAGGAGACTGCCACTGCTGCCCAGATGAACACGACGCTGAGCCGCATCGTGGCCTGGGGCAACAAGTGGCAAGTAAAATTCGCTCCTCATAAAACACAGCTGCTCCCACGTCTCCAGGTCGAGCGTAGCCCTGCGCCTTATCTGCGATGGGAAGACGCTGGTGCCCCAGGACGAGGTGGAGGTGCTGGGGGTCACCTACGACTGCAGGCTGACCTTCAAAGCCCACATTGAGCGACTCGCCAGAGAGTCTTCGGGGAAGCTGGCATCCCTGAGGAGGATGTCATGGCTCCTTGACAGCAAGGGGTTGGAAGTCCTCTACAAGGCGCAGGTCCGCTCCTCTATGGAATACGCTTGCCTCGGGTGGGGCGGCGCGGCCAACAAGCACCTGGCCCTCCTTGACAAGGTAACAGGGTCGCGCGATGAGGCTCATCAGGGACAGCGGTGCCGGGCAGGAACCACGACTTCACAGCCTTCAGCACCGCCGAGACGTAGCGGGCCTCACCGTGATGTACAAGGTTGCATCAGCAGCGGGTGCCTCACCTGCACACACTCCGGCAGCCCCTACGGCGGGCTCAGGTTACTACAAGGGCCGTTGCTCTAGCCCCCGCAGAGCTACTACAGCCCCGATGTCGTACTTGGCACCACCAGCGTCAGTTCGTCTGTGTCTACGTTGGCTGGTGGAATGCTCTCCTTGCCTCGCAGCCACGCCATGACGGTACAACTGTGCAAGAGTTCAAGGAACTTGTGAACGCGTGGCTGCCGAGGTGAATGCAAGGAGATCAAAATTAAAATTAAATCAAAATTAACACGAGTTCGGCTTTTAGATAGGGAACACTTATTATGTCTCCTTTAGCCGGTAAATGTTACAATTATTTATGTAATGTAAATAGTAACTTACTCTGTAATGATGTTTTTTTGTAACTCGGTATAAATAAAAAATAAAACAAATAAAAGAGAGAGAGAGAGAGAGAGAGAGAGAGAGAGAGAGAGAGAGAGAGAGAGAGAGAGAGAGAGAGAGGGAGAGAGAGAGAGAACTCATTTCACCTATTTTCTTCAATCCACTATATCAGAAGAGAGAGAAAGAGAGAGAGAAAAAGAAGGAGAGAAAAAAAACCTCATCTCACCTATTTTCTTCTTTCCATTAAATCAGAAAAAAAAGAGAAAGACAGAAATAGATAGAGAGAGAGAGCGAGAGAGAGAGAAGGAAAGAAAGAGAGAGAGAAAATAAAATAAGCTCATATCACCTATTTTCTTCTTTCCACTAAATCAGAGAGAGAGAGAGAGAGAGAGAGAGAGAGAGAGAGAGAGAGAGAGAGAGAGAGAGAGAGAGGAGAGAGAGAGAGAGAGAGAGAGAGAGAGAGAGAGGAGAGAGAGAGAGAGAGAGAGAGAGAGAGAGAGAGATAAGAGAAGAAAAGAAAGAAAGAAAGGAGAGAAAAAAAACTCACCTCACCTTTTTCTTTCCACCAAATCAGAAGAAAGAAAGAGAAAGAAAAAGAGTGAGAGAGAGAGAAGAAAAAAAAGAGCGAGAAAAAAACTCATCTCACCTATTTTCTTCTTTCCACTAAACCAAAGAGAGAGAGAGAGAGAGAGAGAGAGAGAGGAGAGAAGAGAGAGAGAGAGAGAGAGAGAGAGAGAGAGAGAGAGAGAGAGAAGAGAGAGAGAGAGAGAGAGAGAGAAGAGAGAGAGAGAGAGAGAGAGAGAGAGAAGAGGACAGACAGACAGAGAGAGACGAGAGAGAGAGAGAGAGAGAGAGAGAGAGAGAGAGAGAGAGAGAGAGAGAGAGAGAGAGAGAGAGAGAGAATGCTGGACGTGGGGAGAGACTAATTCCCACAATCCTGCCCTATACACACTCGCAAGGCCACAAAAACAACTTCTGAAAGGGATGGATTGGACGAGTGGCAATTAGTAATGGCATGTGTGATGGTTCCCCGAATGATGCTATTTGTAGGGCGGCGGCGTGAAAGGCGGGGCGGCGGCACACCATCGCTCTCTATCTGGAATTCAAGAGTCCGACCAAGAAAAGGAATGGAAGCGGTGGGGTGGGATTGAGTGGAACGAAGAAAATAGGTAAGATGAGTTTTCTTTCTGCACTCCTTCGTCTTCCATTTTTTTTTTCTCTCTCTCTCTCTCCTCTCTCTCTCTCTCTCTCTCCTCTCTCCTCTCTCTCTCTCTCTCTCTTCTCTCTCCTCTCTCTCTCTCTCTCTTCTCTCTCTCTCCTCTCTCTCTCTCTCGTATACCTATGTATGTGTGTCAGTGGTCAGTGTGTGTGTGTGTCAATGTGTGTGTGTGTGTGTGTGTGTGTGTGTGTGTGTGTGTGTGTGTGTGTGTGTGTGTGTGTGTGTGTGTGTGTGTTATTCAGCCATGTTCCTTGATTACGCACTAGACTCCTAATCTCCAGCTATTACCCTCTCGGAAAGATCTCAAAGGTCATTGAGATCGATATCTTCCGGTAAACCTGGGTGGGACCTCACACACCACTCACCCCGTCTCCTTGCTCAAGGGGGACAGTAAATATGTGCTTGTGTAAAAAGGTGCGAGTGCTGGACGAGCCTTAAGACATTCAGGAACACAAACACAAAGGCAATCCGTAAAAAAGAAAAACAATTACTTGCCACCAATTATCTGTCACTATCTTTTTATCTACAGTTTAGGAACTCAGGCGCAAAACTGATGATCCATACTGAGTTCTTTAACACTACATTGCATTGTTCTTGTATATATATAGTTACAGCATCACAGTATGAAAAGTGAAAAAGAAAATATGACAGGCAACTAGAGACTTTTTTTTGCCCTTGGCCAGTTATTTGTGATGTAAAAAAAAAAATATAATAATTATTGTAAACCATCATTTTTCCTACACATAATTATTTTCAAATCCAAAAAAGGGGTGGACGAGTAAAGGCCATAAAAAGAGACAAGAAAGTCAGTACCGAGCTTCTGTCAGCCTCACCTCGTTACGGCTGTTTGCTGGCTGTTAGGCGGCTCGTCTGCGTTGCTGG
>JACEEZ010018938.1:577886-620386 GCA_016584305.1 Chionoecetes opilio
TCACCACTGTTATCTGAAACACTGACAGACAATTCTTAAAATATCGATCCATAAGACACAAAGGGCAAGAGGAAGGCGAAGATTAAACCCGACTCAAAGAACGTGCCACGAACGTTAGGGAGTAGCCTACCGACCTATATATAAGTAGCCTATATATAGGTCGGTAGGTATGTAGGTAGGTAGGTACACTCTAGACATACTGTTGTCAGTGTGACAAGAATAGGCTTATTCTGCGAACATGTCTAAAATCACAAGATAAATCTTGTCACACTGACAAGATCTTAACTTGTCAACCATGACAAGATTGTGTTCGTCAACATGACAAGATTTGACCGTCTTCCATGACAAGAAGCATCTTGTCATGGAAGAGACCGTCTTGAATCGTAAAGGATTAATAAAAAGAAAGGGTTAATAAAAAGAAGTAAAATAAAATAAAAGAAGTAAAATAAAATAAAAGTAAATAAAAAATAAATAATAACATGAATAATAAGCATAAAATTTATTATGTGGTTGGTAAACTTTAATTTTATATATAAAAACTCTCTCTCTAATATTTATTATTTTATTCTCATTAATATTTTTATATTAATGTTTTTGTATTGTATTTCCTCTCTAGTATTTATATTTTGTGTTTTGATGCGTTACTTGTTTTGTTTACATGTTTACAGTTTAATGGTGTGTTGATGCCTTATAATTCTATTAATAATGCTATTCATAAGTTTCTTGATGTTTCTTTTGTAGTATAATATAGTTATAACCGGTTATAACTTGGATGGTTGGTTTTTTATATATAATAGTTATATAATAAGTTATAAGTTATAATAGTTATAATCCAAGTTATAACCAACCTTCTTACGACAGGTATATTATATATAATATTTTATATATAAAGATATATAATATCGTAATTAATATATATTTATGTGTATGTGTGTGTGTGTGTGTGTGTGTGTGTGTGTGTGTGTGTGTGTGTGTGTGTGTGTGTGTGTGTGTGTGTGTGTGTGTGTGCACTCTCCTCTGTCCTCTGGACTGCACCACACCACACCACCGCACCACACCACACTGTCTGAGCATATAGATTAAGATTGACAGATAGATGGATATATATAGTTGGATGGATAGAGAGATGGACTATTTGATTAAAAAAAATGTATTAACTGAAAATATTTCAATCAAGTTTGCACAAAGCAAATTATTGAATTACATGAAAAAATATTTTACGAATACGTTGAATTTCATGCCAAGATTGTGATGTTTGTGACAAGATGCCAATCACTGTGACAAGATTAGAACTTGTCATGTGCAGAAGAAAATGAGGAAGAGATCTTGTCAGTGGGACGAGTTTTCTTGTCAAACTATAATGACGAAGGCCGATCTTGTCACAGTGACAAGATTTCGGCAATTCTGTGTTTACAGTGATAGGTAGGGGTCGATTCGGGCCGAGAAAAGTCCATCAGCATCCTGCTAGCTTGACCCCACGATGATAAGTAAATATTCAATTTCATAGTTGAATCATATTTCAGTAAACAGTAAATATACTCGTTCAATATATTTACTGATAATGGTGGTATTACCCATATATATACTATAACAGATATATGCTGCGAAAAAAATCGTGGGAGACACGTCGATTCCCCGTCCCTGACATGGGACCAAACACACGCAATACAAAGAAACCTGAATATATAACACAAACACTTCATGGTAACGACGATGTTACTCAATCCCGCGCCCGTCCCCAGGCCGCGGCTCCCCTCCCCGCCGCCCCAGCGCCTGATCCCCTCAGCCCGCTCCCCTTCCTAACTCAATTGAAGCAGAAGGCGAAAATGAATCTTTGATTTGATCCAGAACCTTTGCCAAAGGAAATAAGATTGTGGAACTAAGATAGAGGTGATGAATGCGTGTCTTTTTGGCCTTCATTTTCGCGCCAGAGATCCATTCCATGAGCATCGACGCCAAGAGAAATGATGGCCACGGGCGGAGGGCAGAGGGCACAGTTTCGCTGGTTCGCCTCGAGGCCGCCGCCGCGGCTCACGGAGACTGTGTTGATCTATGTAAATGAGAGATTTCCAGTATGGATGTCTTCAGCCGCTCGGAAACACGGGATCTCGCCCTTATTGCTTTTTTAATGTGGACTTGGACACACAGCCGCGGGATAAGACCCTCGAGCCACCAATAGGACAAAGGAAAGAAGGAAAATAATACGAACCTCTTTAAATATTAAACTTTGAACGGAGCTATTCCAGCCTGGCAGCAAAAGACTGAATCATTGTCCTCGCAAATCTTCAAGATAAAAAATATTGTTTACTTTTGTCAGTTATAGGAAGTAGTGATTATTTGGTTCCCGATGCCATTATTCAAATAACACGAGTTTTGACAAACACACCAAGAGAGCCCCGTTACATATTTTTGAGGGGAAATTTTGTAACCTTCAATTATATGAAAATTGGTCTACAATGTCTTTTTGCCATCCTCTGAACATGAATCTGGGGTTAGTTTTCTGATTACTTCAATTCTGAAGTCCTATACCACCCTATGTTGCCTTATAAAACAATGAAAATAACAATAATTTCCCTTTTACTAGGCGTTGTAAAATTATTAACAAAAAGGTAAAACACTTAAAAAGGCCTTGCCCGTCCTCCCTTAATTCCATATTCCTGCTTTTTCGTAATTGGATGTCATTTAGATAGCCGTGAAATAGTGTTACAAGTAACAGTCAGCCACGTTATGATGAATAATAAACTGGCACACCACATGTAAAGAGAATTACCAGATCTAGATAGTTTGCCTTTCGTTGCTAGAATATTGTGGTTAAAGGCTACTTTGCTTGGATCGCATATTAAAGCAAAAATATAAGGGGGAGAAATGCCAAAATAATAGGAATATGGAATCAGAAGGAATGACAATCAAAGCCCTTTTCAGTGTTTTACTATTATGTCCTATCATGTTACAAATTACATTCATTTACAAATTTGTAAAATTACATTTTACAAACCACACTTGAGTTTTAAAGAGTCTCAATGTATCAGATAATAAGATATATAGGGAAGGAGCCTTTTTTTATTTATTTTTTACTTTTTTTGACTTTTTTCTTGTTTGATTTTTTATATTAGACTATTTTGATTTTATATATATATATATATATATATATATATATATATATATATATATATATATATATATATATATATATATATATATATATATATATATATATATATTTTTTTTTTTTTTTTATTAAACATGTTTGCTACCGATGGTCATTTTCATCCACAAAAAAATCCACAAAAATATTTTTGTCACTGATATGTAATCGCGTGTATCAGCCATTTAGATAGCCGTGAAACAGTCACAAATAAGTCACCCACGTTATGAATGAATAATAAACTAGCATACCACATGTAAAGTAAACTACCAGATCTAGATAAGTGTTTTGCCTTTCTTTTCTAGAACATTGTGGTTCAAGGCTTATAGGGTTGGATCGCAAACTATAGCAGAACTATAAGGCGGGGAATGCAGAAAAAAACTGGAGAATGGGAGTCAAAAGGGATGACAGCATTTTTCAGTGTTTTACTATTTTGTAATATCATTTTACAACGCTTGTGTTTTAAAGTTTTAATGTATTAGATAATAAGATATGTTGCTCTGTCCGCCTGTTGCTCACAAATGAGACGAACTCAATTGATACTTGGAATATTTGTGCTAATTTAGAAGAAAAAATAAGTGATAACATGGTATTTTCCAGCTTAGTTTTAGAGGATTTTGAGAAAGCATAAGACGAAAGATAAAGAAAGGGAAGACACAACGATGGGGTGGGTCTACATCATTGTTTTGCTGAATGCACTGTTACTGGGGCTCCATTAACCCCTTGAGATCCAGAACGTAATTTCCATCGTAATTTGACCACCATTAGATGATTTTTAGTGAATATAAGCAATGTTTTTATAGCTATAACCTGTTTAGTATCCTTATCCACTAACTAATGTGGTATAGTGAGTTACTTTTCATAATTTTATGGCTCGACAAGACATTTTTATATAGCAAAGGAAAGATCTGGGCGTGAAGGGGTTAATGATGCAGAAAGTGTGAGAAGTGACAATATTTTTCATGGATCTATATGATGAATAATGCTATTGATGAATTTATGCTGAAATGGAGAAAGAGAACTAGAAAAAGCGGGTTCAATAGAAGACATGGAATAGTAGAATAACTAAACATGTTGCATGGAATAGTAGAATAACTAAACATGTTGCATGGAATAAATGAGAAAGGAAGATGAATGATGGAACATGAGAAAAATACCGGAGAACTTGAAAAAGACGTTGCAATGAGCGAAAAATTTAATTATTTTGTAAAGTTGTTAAAATCAGGCCTCAATTCGCAAAAGTAAGGACCTTGACGCTCTTAAACCATCTACTAAATAGGTTAAGTGCCAAATCAAATATTGCTGTAATTGAAATAATACCAGTTTTTTATCAATTATTTTATGAAAAATAGATAAAGTTAAGGGTTTTGATATGAATTACCCTTTTGAAAGAAATAGAGGAAATGTACCATGGTGTCAGGAGGAAAGACAGCGATCCCTGTGTACGTTATGGAATATCATGTGGCCAACACAAGTACGGTGCTTTTCATTGCCTTTCATTTCATGCCTCTCACTAATCACTTATTATTATTCTATTTCAATCAACAATACTAACCTGGCTGCAGACAAACTCACAGGTATGCTTAGTCTAGTCTGACCAAGATCCATAATAATTGAAAAGGTTTATTCATCACTTACACGCACATACAAAATCTACTAATAAATGCATGGATTCAATGAGTACAGGGAACAGGACATATGCATGTGACTTAAGTTGGGCAAACAAACAAAATAAAAAAACCTGAGGACACACCATAACATCTTAAGTAAAGTTAAGCAGTTGTTTTACAATAATGCATTCCATAAATTACTGTCGTGTTCCTTTTATCTAAGGAATAGCATGTACGTCACTTGCTGGCATATAAGATGCACACTTATCTTAATTCTCAATGTATGAAATACTTGCCCTGCCTCTAATACATACCAGAGTGCAAATAAACACTAAGGTCGCAGCGACATTACTTACATGCATGCCGCCAACACTTACGAAAGGTCACTCAAATAATAAATATGGGCCTGTATTATCACGTTCTATCTTCATTGCACATTGTTTTCACACATATTATACCAAAAAAAGATTTTAAGTAGGCCAAGGCATTTGGCCAAGGCTATGAAAAAACATGCTTAAAAAAAAAATCAAACAATATATCCTTATCAAATATGGATGCATCCAGTGTAAGAGTTGGATCTTATATGCCAGTAAATACAGTACAGTGTGTATGTATCTATCCAAAGCAAGCCATCTTTGATTCTATTATGATGATATCCTAGTTCAATCTATATGAATCAGAAATTATATCACGGTGATTTATTATAATCATTCATCGACTCAATCAATTTGTTTTACTTTTCCTGTATGTCATTCTGCAAGGGAAGGAAAGGGATCCATATATCTTATTTATTGAAGAATTAACCAATGTATTTTTTTTCCTACAATGAGTCATTTCTTACAATTGAAAAGTGTGACGTTTATGAAATATGCACATTAAAGCGACCTACTTTAATGTAAAAAAAAGTCATTAAATATATAATCTTTTAAATATAAAAGATTAGTGCAATACATAGCACAAAACTGTATTATTTGCCTTAGATCAAATTCATTGATCAAATCAGATTGATGAACATTTATCACACTTGTTAAAAACATTTTTCTTGACTACAGAGACTCTTGACAAATCTCCATGAAATATTCAACACTTTGATGGTCAATTGAAAAAAAATAATAAAGCAATCTGTTATGTAGCGTCTTGAGGTTTCTGAGATCCAAAAGACACCTCAAACAAATTAAAGAAAACATATTAATGCAGACAACGATGATGGTATGAGAGATCACAATACAGGGAGGTCCCGAAGATACGAGCAGTTAGGTTCCACCTGGCATACTCGTAAAGCGAAATCTCGTATAACGGAACACATAACTAATGGTAAAATATAGGTTTGGTTCCAGGACCCCATCAATTAAAAAAAAAAAGAAAAAAAAAAAAGACATGTTTTTGAAGCTAAAATATACCATACCAAACACAACAAACACACAGCGTCTATATTACCCACACTGTACTACCTATTCTGTAGAAAAACCATTCTGAAAGAGAAAATAGCACACAAAATAACATAACTGCACATTAATTAAACATAAAACATGCATAACAAGCAAAAAAGACGTTGTAATGTAGGGGACGCTGTGTGATACAAGAGAAGGTAGTGTAGCGGTTCCAAGGTTGGGGCCGCACACCTGCTAATTACCCCTGAAGGTCAGGCCGGGCCATATGCTTAATTACCCTTCAGGTCACGCCTTGCTAGGGGTGACCTGACTGCGGTCCCAAGGTTGGGGCCGCACACCTGCTAATTACACCTAAATGTCAGACCGCGCCATATGCTTAATTACCCTTCAGGTCACGGCCTGCTAGGGGTGACTTGACTGCGGTTCCAAGGTTGGGGCCGCACACCTGCTAATTACCCCTAAATGTCAGGCCGCGCCATATGCTTAATCACCCTTCAGGTCACGGCTTGCTAGAGGTGACCTCACTGGGGTCAACCAAATCCCCCTTTGTCCAGCCCAGGAGTGGTAGGGCGCGCATTTTGAACTTGATAATTTTACTCACCCCAGTTTGAATGTCGTATCATTGGATTTTCGATGTCGTATATTGAAAATAGACCCTAATCTACACATCTCGTATCATCGGATTCTCGTATACCGAATGCTCATATAACGGGACCTCCCTGTACAGTAATAACATCACTGTAAAACTAATGCACTATAACTGAGCATATACACAGAAGCTTAAAAGACACATCCATCGATTTGTCTTAGCAAATACATGCAAAAAATCTATAGGTCAAAATGCATACTTTCTGAAAAAGAAAAAAAGCGGTCTTAACTCTGAAAACCTCTTGTTCAATCAGCATTTAGGACTGGCCAGCATGAGTTATCCTGAATGTGTAGAAATTCGTCCTAAATCTATTTGGATTCACCAACCAATTCAAAAGTGGCTTATATAAAAGTCACTATGTGCAATAGATGATAAAAAGTCAGAGTTATACAGAATGTCGTGACAGACAAGCATGGGAAAACTAGATCACATGCAGGTAACATTCTGATTCTTTATGACTGTATATCTGGTAATGCCCGGTTCTCTTCAGGATGAGCTTCTTTCAAAATGCCGGCCCGTGTCAAAATTATCTACTTATCAATTTTAAAGTGCATAAGTCCTTTGCATCTCAGTCTTCTAATCTTTTTCATCAGATATCCTCTCACAATCATCATGACTTGGAGGATCTTGCATAATTAAAGATCTTCTATAATTTCATTGTCATCTCTTCCTTCCATATTCGTTTTCTACCAATTCCAGGCGCACTTTGAATTGTCTAGAGGTATCACAGTAAAATGTGATGATTTTACTTGGTGACATACTGATGCTGGTTTGATCTATACTGGTGTCCCTCATTTAACACAACCTCGCCTTACAAAAATTCAGTGTTAAACAAAAATATTATACCAAAATTTGTTTAATGCATGAAAAAAAAAAGATGTTATGCACAAAATTGCTTAAAGAAATATTTCACAAATTATTTTTTGTTTGTAATAATAGTTTCATAGTATATTTTCAGAAAAAAAATCAATGGAAAAATGTGATTCCTTCAATGTATCCTTCACTTAACGCACAATTTTCCAGGAACGTAACTCATGCGTTAAACAAGGGATGAGTACGTACACTCTAACCTCCATTTTCCGGACTATTAGGGGGTTAGCCCGGTCCGGGAACCCTAAAAGTCCGGGAACCGCAAAAGTCCGGGAACCGCGGAAGTCCGGGAGGTGTAGCCATTCACGGACTTTATCTGGTAAACAGTAAGCTGTAGCCTACTGGTTTTCTAGTACGTTTTGGGTCCTTGGGCGGCACTACGGGAGGCATCATGGCAATAATACTCACCCCGAGAGGCTGTGTCCGCCCACCCTGACCCCTACTGGCAGCATCCCCGAACTAAACGGCCGGGAACCTCACCGCACAGGAAATTTGAATGCCGTACTTTCCTTAATGTCCCGGACTATTCCGGACATATGTCTGGCCATGCCAAATATGTCCGGGGGCGGACAATGACTGGGAAATCCGAAACCCGGCAATAGGAGGTCCGGAAAATGGAGGGTAGAGTGCATAAATGTTTCAAAATATACAAAGATTGAGGAAGTAGTTTCTGAGTGTAAAACTTTATCAAATTCTGATTCACATATAAGAAAACAATGAAATAGCTGTGTCGGCTGCAAGAGTCACTACCACGGTCCCCAGATGAGCATCATGCTCTACGGAACTCAAAATCTTGAATAGCATTTTCAGTTTCTTTCAACATTGGGGTGGTGGGTGTTCTCACGTCGTCATCCTGCACGTACGCTTCTTCTTCCTCATCCTTAGTCAGATGTTCCTCTTGATTCACATCCTGTGGAATTATTAGTGCCAGGAGAGACAGGGGAAGGTGAGGGTCAGTGACACAGGACTACACACGACACTTAAAGAAATATGCAGATAGTACATCACATACAAGATGGTTAAGAAAGCGGCATGATGCACTAATGATTATGTGCTGATATCAGACATAAGATTTAATCATTCCTTTTCCTTAAGTAATGTACTAATGACTTTTCCAATTACTTTCCCTTTCCATCACTGTATTGACCTATTAAGCCACCGTATATTGACCTTTTCTTAAGTCGATATTTAATGCCTTCTGAAATTTCTCCAACACTAGGGGTCAACTTATACACTGAACATAAAATGTGAACCTTTACCACAAAATGGTAAACAGGTGAAGCAGCCCAACACTTGCTGTGCAACCCTTACTGCAACTTTCACGGCCCGCCACAACAATTTGCAATTCATTTCTAATAAATAATCTGTTTATAGGTAAAACCAAATAAAACATGTGATATATCAAGGGTTAAGTACAGTAGTTACCATACCCTAGTAGGCTAGGCTAGTCAACCGTTTAATTTCACTCAGCCTTTCTGAACTAAACGGTCTAATGGAAGCGCTGCCTTTTTTGCTAACTACACTTCAGTTCTGGTCAGTTCTGGGTAACCCAGGTTAGCAATTTATTAACAAGAAGTGGTTTTTCTTGAGGTGCTTTTGCTTCTATCTTTGGGGGTCATCTTATGCAGCGAATACAGGCCTTAACCATAATTAACACCTCAAAATTTGGGGGTCATATCCGTGGGTAAGTTCCTTTCAGGGACGGCATCAGAGATTAGGTAAAGGCATAGACCACTGTAAACCTGGACTGCGCACGGAATATCGGCCTGTCGCACAAGAGCCTGAAGTCGGAGGGCCGCTCGGATTCATTCATATATATATATATATATATATATATATATATATATATATATATATATATATATATATATATATTATATATATTATATATATATAATATATATATATATATATATATATATATATATATATACGGATCATATAAACCGGTTTATCAGTATATATGATATACTGTAGTCTTCGTAAATGTTTGTTCTATAATATTATCAAATAAAAAACAGTAAAACACGCTAAAGAAATGCCATTACGAGACTCTGAAGAAATATGCATGAACTGAATATTTACTTCAACTCTTCGCCATTTAAAACTTTGCAAGTCAACTTTTATCATGAAGGGTATCAATAGAAGCACAATTTTATTAGCTTTCCATTGATATATTTTGTTTTCGGATAAATGAATTAAAACCATGCATAAATTAGCGTTAAATAAATAAATAAAATCATCAATCGGGTAATTTTCCCGATTGATGATGTTATTTATTTACTTATATATTTCTTTTTCTGATAAATGAATTAGCATCATGTATAAATTAGCATTAACTAAATAAATAACCTCTTCAATCGGGAAAATTACCCGATTAATGATTTTATTTATTTATTTAATGCTAATTTATGCATGGTTCTAATTCATTTATCAGAAAACGAAATTCATCAATGGAAAGCTAATAAAATTGCGCTTCTATTGATACCCTTCATGATAAAAGTTGACTCGCAAAGTTTTAAGTGGCGAAGTTGAAGTGAATCAGTCTCGTAATGGCATTTCTTTAGCGTGTTTTACTGTTTTTTATTTGATAATATTATAGAACAAACATTTACGAAGATTACAGTATACCATATATACAGGGAGGTCCCGAAGATACGAGCAGTTAGGTTCCACCTGGTATACTCGTAAAGCGAAATCTCGTATAACGAAACACATAACTAATGGTAAAATATAGGTTTGGTTCCAGGACCCAATCAATTTATAAAAAAATAAAAATAAAAAAAAAAAAAATAAAAATTCTAGCTAAAATAAACTAGCAAACACAACAAACACACAGCGTCTATATTACCGACACTGTACTACCTATTCTGTAGAAAAAGCATTCTGAAAGAGAAAATAGCACACAAAATAACATAACTGCACATTAATTAAACATAAAACATGCATAGCACTCACAAGTGGTAATGTTGTGTGGGAAGACAGGAAGCTGGCACATAGCTAGCTGAGAGTCCCTGTTTTCTCTCTCTGAGGCTTGAGAGAAAACAGCGGTGACTGCGTTTGCAGGGATGACTGGGTTAGAGTTCTTCCTCCTCCCCTTGATCACTTGGGGGAAGAGGAAAGATCCTCGGTGCTAAAAATACGTTGTATGTAGGCTACTGTTGGGGACGCCGCGTGATGCACTAGACTCGAGAGGGTAGGGTAGGTAAGGGACAAGGGAAGGGTGCGCAAACCTCTTCCACTGCCCACAAACTCGTCTCTGCGCATCTGAATCATTGTACATCGTCCAGGGATGTGAATTTTTGTAGGCCACATTGTCGTACCGAGCCACCAGAATTATCATATTTTCAGATTGATTATCGTACAACCTTAGGTAAAATCATATAGTCAGTAAATGACTTTATAATTTTAGTAAATAACTTGTAATTTACTTTAGTAAATAACTTGGTAATTTTACTCAACCCAGTTTGAATGTCGTAGCATTGGATTTTCGATCTCGTATATAGAAAATAGACCCTAATTTACACATCTCGTATCATCGGATTCTCGTATATCGAATGCTCGTATAAAGGGACCTCCCTGTACTGATAAACCAGTCTATATGATAGTCCATAGACCACTATATCTCTTTGTCGGGCGGGCCGCAGGCCGCTATGCAGCCTGGCAATTTCAAAACATTGTCGCGTGAACAGTCCAGAGATATAGTGGTCTATGGTAAAGGTAAAGATGGGGGCATACGCTATGCTGTGCGTGGCCTCGGTGCTCATCTCCGTCACATTAGCCTTTGAGCCTGTGGTGGGTGACAACCCACTACCCCGTTACACTGGGCTAGTGTGACATCCGGGTTATCACAGTTACCATCCCCAGGTTTCCCCAGGTACCTATTTATTAACTAACCCAGAAAGGAAGGATGAATAGCTGGGTGGGCTGGATGCCGAATGCCCTAGCCGGGATTCTAACCTGGGCCCGTGGATTTGTACCTAGGCACGCTAGCCACTACACCACGGAGGTGCATATAGATCAATTTTCTCATTTTCCTCACTCTCATATCATTCTTTTGATAATGCACTCTCTAAATTGTGTTCAACAATGTACACATTTTTATCATGTGATTTTATGGACTCGCAGAATGCGACCTCTCCATTTACCATCGTCATTTATGCATATATTCTAATCATAATACATGATATGTAAATGTCTATTTGCTAAATCAGAACTGCAGACACAATACAGCCCTGTCGCCAAATATGAATGAGCTAATTCCAACCTCGCCAAATGCAAGCAAGCTTACTTATGTGAGATAGATTTTTCATGCATTAGTTGATAAACAAAGCAAAAAAACTAAAATTTGCTAGAAACAAAGCTCTCATTAATAAGCGGTGTTAAAATCTTTAAAATCTCCCAACTTCCAATGCAATTTTTTGGCACCTACCCCGAGATTTTATTTCAATCTAACAAATTCTTTCTTAACCTTTCACCAGTTTCATCCGGATGGTCCCACAATCTCTATCTCTAAGATTGAGCTCTTCACTTACAGTGCTTAAAATTCAATATTCTCTTCTCTATAACCTCAACTGTCTGATATATAGGTTCTGTGTAATGACACATTTGATGTACTTTCTGGACTTCAGCCTTGGATGACTTTTGGTCCTGATGGAGCATCTTCTCTTTTTCTCAAAAACTGTGTTTTTGTGCTCAAACTGTTACGACAAACTTTTTAACATCACAATCATTCACTATTCTTTCTTGCTGGAAGTTTACATACATTTAACCTATGTAATGCATAAAATCACCGGAACCTCTATACCAAGAGGGACGTCCCCTTAGTGGTCTAACGCGCGAGTGTTTGACGTGCACAATCTGGTGATGATGTAGGTTTGACCCTTCACCGGGGCAAGGAAAAAGGAAATTATATATTTCCAAATTATGATTAGCAGCCTGAGTCAGGTGTCTGTTGGAAGGACATACTGACGGGATTTCAGAAGGTAACTGTGGCCCAGTGCAATGTAAAGCCTCTGTCGGGCCCGGATACTCCCCCATGGAAGCATTACTTGGCTCCATCATACGGCCACATGCAAGTCTCTGTCAACAGGGCACTCACAGTTCACCCCCCTTGACCAAGACTGTCCCTTCAGGAATCTCCCTCAGAATATCACAACAGCAAGCAAGAGTAAGAGAAGAGAGAAGACAGAAAAGCAAGACCCCCCCCACCCCACCCCATGACACCTGGACTTCCTCACTCACAAGATTGCCTGGTGCAGCTTCGATTAAGTGAGCAGTAGGTTTAATAGTATGCCCCATTGCCCCATATACACTCACTACTCTTCTCCCAGCCCTTCAGTATTAGCAAAAAAATATATACGCATCTAATTTTTGGAAACTATGATTCTCTAAAGTTTTCTTGACACTTTCTACCTTTTTTTTGAGCTTAGGAAAGTTGACTGTACGATTCACAGTAGGTGGTGATGACCTCTTGCAGTCTCTTTAGCTTCCCTTCACTGAGATTCCTAAAATAATTGGCATGAATGAATTAAGCAATATCAGCAACATGGATTAAGCACCTACGAATTTTGACATGGTTAGTAAACATACTGTTGAGGTAAAGGTACAGGAAAAAGTTAATGAAAACAACAACACAGGAAGGGGTGTTTTACGGTAGTACTTTTGTGCATTACAGATGAGACCAGGTTGCATCCATTGATTAGTTTCATGGAAAAAAAAATCGCTAAAAATAAAGCTTCTGGCTGGGATTTTTGTTCAAGTCAACGAGAAAGAGCGGATGGAAAATACTGGAATTAAATTACAGAATCATATTGCATGGTGCCGGTGACCAGACAGTTTTTGGAAACAGCATAGCTTCATGGTAAGAGGCATGTTCAAGAGTCCTGAAGCAGAGGGAACGAAACCCCACAAGAAACAAGGCACAATAGTGATAGTGCTGCTGTTTCTGGTGGACAAGCATCAGTGCTTCAATTACTTCATGTCTGTCCAGATAAACCACTCAAAGGTCGTGTTTGTGAGCAATGGGACAAGTGGATTATCAGCAATAAAAAAGTCATACAGTAAAGGTGGAAGTATACTCGTTCCAGCTCTAGATTCACAGGTTCTCTAACATTGATCCGGATTCTAGGTAACTGGAAAATCAAGAAACTTATATATCTTTAAAACTGCTTTGTAAAGAATGTAGGAAGCTTCATAGTGGTTCATGGCTTGGCTGCTGTGTTTCACTGAAGGGAATTATGCATTTGTGGAGGGTAAATTTAAGTTGAGATTATTATTTTAAGATAGTGGACTGCAAGTGCTGAAAAAAGGAATAGATTATTACTGCCTTAGGACGCCTGACAAATATAAACCCACACTAACTGCTGCCAATTTCCTTATAAGAAAAATGTAAAGGCTCTGCATAAACTTAAAACCTTAAAGGCTATGTAAGTAGCATTAGTATAGTAGTATATATAGTATAGTAGTATATAAGATCCATATTAGTCAAGCATCATACGTGACAATAAAAACATAAAGACATGCATGAGTAAGTTGGAATCATCTAAAGAAATCAACATTAAAAAGCCATACGAATAGCATGCTGAAGAACATTAAAAAGAATGAGACACTAGGAATAATATTCATCAGGATGAATGAGATTCTGAAAAGGAACACAGTAAACAGTAAGTTAGGTTGCTTTAACATGAAAAAGTTATAGATAATGAAGTATGTTGCTTTAGTAAAATAAAATAAATGAATAATATGCTGCACTAATAAAAGAAATTACTATAATATTCTATCAGTCTAATGTCTATAAACAAATACAAGTCTATGGCAACTAATAGGAGTAATTATGTGGCATAGGAGAATATTCAAGTAACAGACATTTAACAGCATGGATTATTTTCTTTTTGTGAAATTTGCATTTGCTTAAACATTAATTTTCCATCCATCATGTTCGATGTTACTTTACTCTTCATTTGTCATAGCCTTTATGTTTGATGATTAGGGAAAGCTATGATGCATACTTGGTAGCTTTTTTGTGAGCAATTTCAATAAAAAAAAAATACATGTGTGTTGTAGGAACTTACCACATCATCTGGAGCCTTCACGCGCTGCCGCTTGAAGAAGCCACACTGAGAATGACAGGGGCATTTAAGCATGAGAAAATTTAACTATATTCAACTTGTACTGAATGAAGAAAAATGTTATCAATGTTTCATACTTTTCTAAAACCACATATACATACTGTAGTTATTTTCATATAATTTACAGATATGATTTAGTAACTCAATCATTCTGTATCGGAGAAAAACTAAATGTTCTCCATTCTTATGACCTATACGCTATTGAAACTGTTGTGAAAGTAGGCAATAACAAAACAGTGACTACCCTGGAGCCATCTGGTTGTGTTACTCAAAACATTATCTACACCAAAGAACAAGGACAAGAAATTATATTTATACCTATATATTCACCTATCTATCTATCTATCTATATATACTGTTACTAAGCTGCGATTATAAATGTACCTTCCACATGATGATGACAATGATGCCCAGCACCAGCAGGCCAACCAGCACTGACACCACGTACAGCCACACAGGCAGCTGGAAGGCATCAGCAAATATCACTTCTCGTGTGTATGTCAAGAAAAACAAAAATATCTATACTTAATTATATCTGCACAATGAAATTTGGAAATGATGCATGTGCTAATATATTTCAAATTACGTACAGTTGCATCTGGCGATCCTTTCTGGTAGGATATTGTTGTGCTGACGGAAGACCTTGATGGTTCTGGGGGGACATAGCTGAGCGGCATCCTGGTGACCTGCAGCTCTATCACTGATGAGGCATTCTTCACTGCACCTCCAACCTCAAGCTGCACAAGTGTTGGAAAAAATTTGCTTTATTTTTAAAGTTATGTAATAACAGTGAATTGCTCTTCATCACAAATTCAAGACATGAAAGTTTTGCAGTGTCACAAATTTTCTTTTCTTAGGTATCGCTTGTGTCAGTGTGTGGCCCAGGATACAATTACATGAACTGTACAATTCAAACTAAATTATTATTTTTTTATTCATTTCTTTATTTATGCCTATAGCGCCTGTAGGCTGTGGCCTCCAGGGCTCGGATGGTATACCCAGGAGGTTCACTTGAGGGCTGTGATGGTTGTTGGCTCTCGCCCATGGTGGCGCAGGCAGGATTTTTATAGTGACGCCTGTGATTAGAGGCTCATGCATGCCCCCCTGTGTCCTCCGATGCACTCGCAACCAAAGTTAGAGTTAATGGGCAGCATGTGGGTGTTCTTAGGCCACTCAACGGTGCAGAAAGATTTTAAAGTGAATTTTGGTTCGAATTCGATCAGGGATCGAATTCGGGTCACCGAGACCGCCACTCGGAGACGTTAACCACTCTGCTACCACCTCCTCAAAGCATACAGTTCAACTCTTTAAATGATTACATAAGAGGTTATAAGTTCACAACTGTTGCAGTTCGCTGTTTCAGATTATTGAAACTTATGAGTCAGCAATATATTTTTGAATGAATAGGATCCCCCATAGTGCAATTGTCCAAAAAGACATCACAAAAGACAATCACGAAGATATCAAAAGATATTACAAAGCAGACAAAGTAATCATATATACAAATATTTAGCAAAGTATGCATTATTTCATATCAAAAAGTAAGATTACAAGAGTGGCCTCTTTGGATGCAAACCTCCACCAGAGTCCTGAGCACCAGCCTGGATCTGAGTGACAGGGCGATCTGTCCACCGCCACTGATTTCTCCAAGTGAGCATGTGATGATCTTGTGTTCAGGAGATTTATCACCAATCTCCATGCTAAGTGCACTGGGGAGGTTGAAAGAAAATGACCGTACTTGTTATATTTCACAAGCACTACTGTATGATAATCATTACCATCATCACCACTGCAATCCATTTCCTATATTGTATGCAAATGACAGGAAACCACAAGTATGCTGGCCACTTCAAACAGGAGGGCTAAGAAAGTAGGACTTTCACAACAATTAACCTGTGAAGGGTGATCCTCATACTCTTTTTGCACTTATGTATAATGGATGTAAAGTTGGCAATACAAAGTACAGTATTGTCATAGTTTTCACAATATTTCATCTAGCTAAAGACTTACTATATAATAAAAAGACATTCGCTGGTGGCTGTAGTGATGTTTGTTCACTACATAAGTATAATTTCCATTTCATAAAGCACACCTATGGTGAAAAATCCCGCCAGTGGTCCCAGTTGCTACGATACAGTGGTTTGTAAGTCATATTGGAAGGGTTGCCATTTCACACTTTCTGAACAAAACTCACTGTAAAGTGTGACAATACTTTCTATAGTTGACTGTACCTGATGATTTAGAATTTAAGACCACTATCATAGCGATCACACATATCTTGAGCTGCAGGCTCATTGATCACTTTTTACAAACACAACTTTTGTAAATCATTCTGACAGGAAGTTTCTATTTTTTACACCCTAACCTCGGACTTACATTTAATATGTGTAAATATAATTCATGGGATTAAGAACACATCAATGCCTATAGACCCATGATTGGATATATCCTTATTTTTGGAGAAAACAAATTCTAAGAAAAGCACAAAAAAAAGTTCAGTCATACCTAACTCCTTCCGTATCCCTGTGGCTTCCTGGAGTCTGTGTATTGGCGCTCAGGCTGAAGGGGTCCACCACGCCACTCGGGTATTGGCAGTCGTAGCTAATGTGGCTTGTCCCATTGAATGACATCTCCTCCAGCAAGTAAAGGAAGTGTTTTCCTGTTGAAATACAATGTATTTATACAGAATTCATGTGCTATCACAAATAAGAGTTGGAATGATTTGTAATAAACTTCAAAACATACATTATTATTATAAATATATCATAATACATAAAAGTACCTATTCTTACCATCAATGGTGTGTGGCCAAAGTACTGTGAGTTCTGCCTCATAAATACTAAATTTATTATTATTTAAAATGATGTATCTATGATCTATCTCTGGTCCAAGTTCTTCCTCAGACTTTGCTTCCTTGGGTGACTTGTATTCTGAAGAATCATCGAAGTACACAATGCTAGGTTGGGAGGCTTGCCTTAACAGACAGAAAAACACAGCATTAGCAAACATACAAATACAAATACAATAAATATACATAAGTTTGCTCAAGAAGACTGGTAATTAATATAAATGTGGCCTTCAGGTAATGGATGAGGCAATGCGGAGAGGTGAGAGTATCCATGATATATCCAACACTGGAGTGTGCTGAAGAAATGTAAGATTAGAAAGAGCATAGTAGAGGATGGAGTCTTGGGGAGATTCATTTCAAACAGCAAAATATCTGTATCAATATTTGACCCCAAAAAACATGAAACACAAAAGACAGGTGAATGTGTGGGTAGGGTGTATTGAGGCAAATATATATATATACATACACGGCCATTCTGTGGTCACGCTTTCGATCCTAGTTTGCTCCCGGGGATTTTTCACTGACAAATGTGGCCGGTTACTGTCCCCCTTGTGCAATGAGATGGGGTGCATGAGTGTGAGGTCTCAGCCTTACTTCCATACACAGTAACTACTTTTCAGTTACCCAAAGATACTACAAAATAATTGTATTGGAACAAGCCTTCACAAAATCAGATGCCCTTCCCTTACAAGGTATCATCCCTCCTTGACAGCTTATCATCAAACTTACTTATGCAGTTGCAAGGATCCTTCAACAATAATGTCAGCTTGAATTTCTTTGACGGCTGTGTCAGGGTCGCTCAGAGCAGACAATGTTTCCACTTCAGCCACAATGTCAAACACAGCTGTGTGAGTGTCCAAAAAGGGGAAAAATTTCTCTCCAGGCATCAGACTCAAGTTGAAAGATACCTGAAATACGGGTGTAGTATCAAATTACCCTTGTATAGATTATCATACCTAAAAAACATTTGATTTATATATAGTTGTGAACTTAAAATTATGCTGTTAAAGTGTACATACCTCAAAATTGGTGTTAAGTCTTCCTATTTTGCATTCAATTTCTTTTCGTAATTTTCACAAGTCACCTCACCGCCTTCAACATCACGAATGATAAAAACATCAGCACTCCGAACCTGAAACATAAATGGTATGAAGCGCAATGAACTAACGTTTTAATATTCATAAAGAAATGACCATATATCATTACAACTTTTTTCTGGTGGAAGCATGCACTCAGCATATAAAATCTACTTACAATCAATATAGATTCATAGGCTGTTTCCCCTCGATTTGTCACATTGAAATGGATCTTCATTGCCTGTTCACTCATCAATATGTAGTTGTCCAATCTAAACAGACATAACAAAACAAAAATCATTACTTCAGATATCCTGAGGTCACATGGAGAGAAGGAAAGAAAACAAGCGACAAGACGGGGATGCTGGAAGTGTGAGACAAAGACTTATTTTAGACTAGAACTGTACCATCCAACCGCCCTTCCCATTCTGTGCCTAAGTGCGCCTATAACTCATCCTCTCCCCACCCTCCCTGACTGTGCGATCTGAACTCTGTGCCCTGTCGTAAATCATGTAGGGTAAACATGAATGTCATAATATTTCTCTTGGCCCATATTGTGTGTTTAGATTATTATAACTCAACGACTCTGCCCCTCATATCGATGTCCTTCTTTTTCTTTTTTTTTACCCTTTACCAGCTCATCATATGTATACTGAGATAAGACTGTTCTTATGAAACAGTCTTTTTCACAACTGTACTTCATTTGTGAATAAAAGTATTGAATCTGAATCTGTAGCATTTGAAAGTGATGAAAGAAAAGTTGGGGGAAAGATGGAAAAAAAAAAAGGGGGAAGGGCAAAAAAAAAAAAAAGTGGGGGCTCCAAAAAAAAGGGGTCCCCAAAAAAGGGGGGCTCCAAAAAAGGGGGGGTAAAAAAAAGGGGTAAATAAAACGGGGGTCAAGAAAAGTTGGATAAAGAGAGGAGACTGCAAGGCTGAAAGTAAGGATAAGAGCAGGAATATATTAGAATATAAACCTACATCAGGTGGAGTTTCACTATTTCAAGTACAGATCTGTAATTCAATCTGAAATGTGGTGTCATACATGTCATATTGCAGGATGATGTCACTCTGGCAGCCTGAAATGTCACTTGAGGCACAGTGGATGACACTGTGCAAATGTTCTCTCTTCCTCAGGACGGAATGGCGGTCCAGAATTACCTGAAGGAGAATCAATCAAATCATAGCAGTATTTATCATTCTTTATAGAAAACTCTTTTATCAGATAAATTAATAAAAATCACGAAAAGTACATGACTATAATATGGTAATAAGATACTCAAAAGAAATGTCAAAACTCACATTTTTTTCTCCTTGGCTTAAACTCGCATCTCCCATAATGATGAATGATTTTATTTCCTGGATGTTAGGCTGTAAAATAAAAAGGATAAATCACTTCAAAAGAAAAGAATATCTCTATAGGTGGCAGAAAAACAAATTGGTATCAAGCTTGAACTGAGCTTCTTACAGACTGAAGTTATCACGAAAGTGTTACTCTGCAATATCCTAGGATTCAAATGAGTGTTTGCTGTCACATCGAGTATAAAGTGTTGGCAAGTGTTTATTAAGCTTTGTTTAAGTGAAATATGCTGCTGTCTTTGTAGTGCGTGGTGATAGCTATGATCTGTTAACAGTTATGCAAGGTTCAGTATGTAGTACACTCATGCCTCACTTAGCGCTAGACTTACGTTCCTGGAAAATCATGTATTAAGCAAAAAAATCTGTTGATCAAATCCTCAGCTCCCATGATTTTTTTAAATCTAATAACAATTGTGTGCGTAATTTCAACTTTGTTGTGCGTTAAAACAAATTTTGATACAATTTTTTATCCATAATTTTATGTTTTCATAAGCTGCGTTAAATGAGGTATAAGTGTGATGTAATGTAGGGAGCTAAGCTGATTCTTGAGTCATCAATCACTCTCATTCCACTAATGATAAGTAGCCTCAGTGTTTGGTTGAGGGTTATGTAAAGCAAGACTTCCTAGGCTACTACATTAGCATACATCCCATCCCATCCCTCCCCCTTCAGGCTCTAATCCACAGATGACTGAGAGGAGTGCAAGTCCCTTCCCCAACACCTGTGTGCTGTTTGCTCCAACACAGATACCATCCCTGAATGCCGTTTGTCATTATAGTATTTTGGTGTTCCTTAGGCACATACTCTGATTCATTTCTCAGGTAAGATGTCACTGACTGGATGATCTATTTTGCCAACACCATTAAGAGCTTGATAAAATTTCCACATTATAAAAATATTCAACCTAAATTAAACACAAACACTCACCTTAAGAGATGGTTCGTTATAGTGGGTCATCATTGCATTATGTATTTACTCATATCCTAAGAAAAAAAACCTGGACTCAAACTCAGTACTGCCATAGTTTGGCGGTTGCAGAGAGAAACCCAATACGGGGATTAATTTTGGGAAAGAACAGAATTTAGTAGTGACTGCTGAACATATCGCCGTGCAGCCAACCAGGGATCAATGGCATCATTTTTAGCCATACAGTTACCATGCTTGCAGCTCTTTTTCTGGATTCAACATATGATGTAACACTGTGATGTCTAATTACCTTGTCATAGCTTCTGAAGTACAACCACTGCACACTAACCTTTGCCAGGATCTTGAATGTCTCACATATATTTTCCCCTTCCTCCACTTCAATGGGGATCTGAAGCTCAGTCTTTGCATTCACGTCAGTCTTTTCATGCACAAGGGAAAGCTCATCATCAATGGTATTCAAAGTTATATTGAAGCCTGAAAATCAAAAAGGCGAAGTTTGATAGGAATAGCAGCACACTTTTGGTGATATTTTGAATTTTACTACAAATCTTAACAAAACTATTCCAATGAACATGAACTAACTTCTGGCCAATTTTTCTACAGGCGAACTGTACCCACTAAACTCAAGAGTTTTAATATTTGTTGTTGTAATCAGTGACCTATCACACATACATGAATAGCGCCCCCCTCATAGAAATGGAGATTTGCAAGCTTCCAACAAATATACATTATCAAGACCATGCAATGTTTATGAAGCTTCTAAAAAAAAAATTTAAGTGTACAAAGCTCACATATCTGAATGCACATGTAAGCTTCTGACAAACCTTTGTCAAAAGTTGATGCAAAGTTCATGTTTGTCAAAGGTTTGTTCAAAGTATGCAAAGCTTACATTCCAAAATTATGCAAGCTTTCAACAAACAGTGTTGCAACAATTTCAATTTCGACAGTTTGCTTATTTCTCATTGCATATGTAAGGCCTTCTCCAAAATGTGTGAGGTGGCATTATAACCAGAGAAGCATGTTCACAAAATATAATAAATAAAGTTCTACGGATATATTTATGATAGTGAGGTGTGTGTGTGAACCTTTGCTATGAAAGACTAGACATGGTCTACACCGCACCACAAATAGTAATAAACAGGTACAAGGTGTACAAAAAGAGAAACAAAACACTCATCAGTAACTTCATAAATGTGCTACAGATAAATATTTTAAAACTCACCTATTTTTACATTGTTTTCATTTTTAACAATGTTCTTCTGGAATTTCAGACAGAATTTTCCATCAACACAGGGACACAGGCTGACAACGTTTGTACAGATACATTTATTTATTGTAAGATCGATTGGTCCACTAAAAGTCAGGTTCCAGCCGACACCCAACACTTCTTTAGACCTGTAATAAAGAACAATATTTGTGCTTTTAAAACGTGTGCATCAATGGTACATATAATGATATATACAAATAATACATTGTACAAACAATGATCTATACAAATAATATTCATCACCATCATCATCAATTGGATATGCTGTTTTTTTCTCTGAGTTCCTCCAGCTTAAGTAGCAATAAGTACAATAGTACCTTATAACAAACAGACTCAAGACAATTTTCTAAAGATGCGGAGACATTTATCGCCAGCTCTACATGAGTTACACGCAGACTGAGTATGAGAAACGCAGGTCCGTGTGGGTCCAAACCTTCAAAATCGGCGCGGGACGACATCACATGCTTATAGCGTCACCCAACCCTTGACTCATGTGGAAAATGACATGGACACAGAACAAGACCCCCGCCGCCCGATGTTTTTAGAAGCCACTCAACATTACCAAAGAGAAGCCTGCATTGAATTTACAAATCCAAGACCTACAAATACTTCTTACACAGAAGTATTTGAAACACAAGACCTGAAACACCTCACCAGCCTTACTGACTATTAAGGAGTCATCCCCTGGCCTACCTCTCACTTACAAGCCCAACGAGGGTGCTACCACTATATACTCAGGGACAAACTATGCAAACCTTATTCTTTCTAAAAGTTTTCCTTGAGTCAGAACAATATTTCGTAAACAAAACTTCATATTTTGGAAAGCTCTATGGAACTATACCCGCTGTCGCAAATCCATGGCATGAACTTTGCATCAACTCTATTTGTATTTAACTTGTCAGTCAGAATGTCAGAACACAATTCCAATAAATATTGCACCCATCAGAGACTTACAGAACAGTCAAACAATGATTTGAAAGTTTGCTGTCTCGAACTTTGGACTTAATTCTTATTCTCCGTGAAGTTGAGGTATTTTCTTCACAATACTCTTCCCACCTCCTATTCTCCCTAGTCTGTAAATACCTACATAATGCATGGCGATGGTCAATTTGATATCTCCTTGGAACTCACAGTATGGACACTTACTTGAAGATCAGAACTGTATCAGAATTATAAACCCCAACAGCTACATCATAGCCTTGACCCTCAATACTGGGCAGCTGCTGGGCTATGGATGAACCGAATCCAAACTGATTTGCTGCTGCTCTGATGATCTGTTGGGAAGGGAAATAAAAAAAAAAATACCCAGTGCAGCAGCTTTCAGTGAGCAAGTCATCCTTGATTAGAATATACAGCTAGACTTGGATAGAGGCACAAGTGAGACATGGAAGGATGTGTTCCCAAAGTCTCCTCACCTTCTCTTTACTGCATCCTTACCTTCTAACCCTCTTCATTTGTGCTCAGCTGTATTTCTGATATTTGCTCCCTTACCCTTCTCACAACCAGTCAATCCTCGGACCAATAAATTGGACCAATTGGGAGGACCCCTGTCCAGACTATCCAAAAATTTGGATTAACTGAGGATTGAAAAACCTGTGTATGCCCCTGCACTATTGCACCTAACAAAAGGACAAGCATTGTATATGATCACTGGAATAGAGAATCTACACTAACACAAAAATATGCTATAAAAAGGCATGTTCTAAAGAAACACAAAATACTTATGCTACCTCCTTGAAATATTACCTGAATTGGGTTCTTTTCAAGGCCTGTTTGTGAGCCCATGTAAATGTATACTGCTCCGGTCCCAGCATGTCCATCAGAGCTCACTGCCATGTAAGGCGCCCCAACAGCAAGATCTAGTGAATGTAGAATAAGAATGTAAACTTTCTTGATATGTTTACTGATGTATTTAAAAGCTTAAAACCTAACCTCCCCTCCACCCCCTCTCCCAAAAAATATATACCTATATACCATCACTGATTTTCATTGTCTCCTTTTACCTCGGATTGCAGGACCCGAGACTTGAAAAGCACCCCGTCCCCTAAGGATTGTTTGAGATTTCAGTTTATTGTTACGAGTGGACATAAGTTGCACAAATTGTAACTCAACCGAACAGATCATCCTTGATTGGCTGAGTTTATATTCTAGTATTATTGATATGAGAAAGATCAAAGCCACATTAATCATATCGGTTCAATGGTTCAAAGAGAAAAAGAAAAAACACTGATATAAAGAGCCTCCACTAGGTAATCATTAAAACAAACATAGGCAGTATACTAGTGGGAGTGAGCGGTACCTTCATAGCCGTCTCCGTCCAGATCTCCAACGGCAGCCGCACAGCTCCCAAAGCGGCTGAACGATACACTTCCCTTCCTTTGTGGTGCATTGTCTTCCTCTCTCATCTGTATAACAAGAACAACAAATATCTATTTATTTAGCGGCTCCTCCTTGTTTCCCCCTATATATATATGAGGATAATAGATGGTCTTTTCCATGCTTGAGGTACTAACCTAAGAGAGAGAGAGAGGGAGAGAAGGGCAGATGGACAAACAAACAAACAACAAACAAATAGACAGACAGACACAAACAGAAAAAGATTTATTCAGGGGAGATTGAAAGGATTAACATGCTTATGACTAAATATTTACACAAAACATCAGATATAATGACCTATAGATATCTGATTAACTGTACTTTGACTTTCATATATGTGGTAAATGACCTGATAGACTTTCTCCCCGGTGGCGTGATTCTCCGTCGCAGTCTGCATGTAGATAAAGACTGCTCCTTGGTCATAGCCTGTTGAGTTGTATCTGTAGAATGGTGCGCCCACAACCAGGTCTTCCAGCCCATCGCCATTCACGTCCAGGGTGGCGAGGGAATACCCAAAGAAGGCAAACCCAACATTGTCTGAAGCGACCTGCAAAGTAAAATTTGGTCAAAGCGCAGTAGAATAAAATGACAATATGGTGTCTAGGACATATTTGGGGAAAGACGCTGCCTTTTCTTCCAAGGGTGAACCACGGGTATTACTCATGAACTTCAGACATTATACAGAGAAGCAACAAGACACCTCCCGAACTATATTGGCCCACCCCCCTTTTTATATTCTCTTACTGTCTCCTTTATAGGAACTGGCAACTAAGCAGGCTTTTTTGTTATTTCTTTATTTTTGCTCTTGGCCAGTCCTTTTGATGTAAAAAAAATAAAAACATAAATCATTGTAGGCCATTGTGTGACATGAATGGATGACTCACTATCTTGTGTTGTTGACAAATATCATGGAAAAGTTTACAAAAAATGTAAATCCAAGTACAATAATTTTATTTTGACTTGATTTTCCTTAATACAAATGTTTCTACTATAGTATCAGATCAGCTTCATTTCTCATAGGTGAACTGTCTTTAGCCATTATGTACTTGTAAATCACTATTGCCTATAATTACTGTACATATATTATATTTATTCTTACTTTTGATGGAGAGATCTTGTGGTGGACTATAAGAGTTTTCTCATCATCAGGGTGTTGTATGAGTATAAGAATGGTGGGCCCAAACAGATTAATCTGGAAGAAAAATATTGAGTAAAAAGTATTGAAGGTAAGTCTAACAAAAATTTATTCACATTAATTAAATGCAGAGTGAAAATCTGTGAAATAATCAGGGGTGTAAATCCAGCCTTTGAACTCATGGCATAAACTATAAAAGAAAAAAAGTATAGATATTGAAAAACTTGCTCAGCACAGCCGCCATAATAGATGTACACATAAAAACCGCACTTACGAGCCACAAGAAGAGTGACATACATAATATTCCTATAAATCAACTTTTCAGAATTTATAAATATATGGCATTACACAAGATACAATCATATTACATACAGTAAACCCTCTCTGATTCGAACAAATTGGGGGAAGACCTGGGTCGAATTAGCCGAAAGTCCGAATTATACGGGTTCGAATTAGCGAGGGTTTACTGTATTCTAATGTTACAATGTATGAATACTTATCTATTGGAGCACTAACCTCAGCAGATCGTGGTATGGATGATACAATAGCATTTTTATCACCAAACTTGAGGCTGGCGACGCTGTAGCCCACATAACGCCCATTGGATTCCCACCTTTCGTCTTGCTGAAACTTTCCTAAGAGTCTTGAGGCACTGGACTTGACCATGTTGCTAGACGTGGAATCTAGCTGAACCTCCCAAGTATCTCCTATGACGAGAGAGAGAGAGAGAGAGAGAGAGAGAGGAGAGGAGAGAGAGGAGAGAGAGGAGAGAGAGAGAGAGAGAGAGAGAGAGAGAGAGAGAGAGAGAGAGAGGAGAGAGAGAGGGAGAGAGAGAGAGAGGAGAGAGAGAGAGAGAGAGAGAGAGAGGAGAGAGAGAGAGAGAGAGAGAGAGAGAGAGAGAGAGAGAGAGAGAGAGAGAGAGAGAGAGAGAGAGAGAGAGAGAGAGAGAGAGAGAGAGAGAGAGAGAGAGAGAGAGAGAGAGAGAGAGAGAGAGAGAGAGAGAGAGAGAGAGAGAGAGAGAGAGAGAGAGAGAGAGAGAGAGGAGAGAGAGAGAGAGAGAGAATTTCCATAACTAAAAGAAAATCATACCACATAAAACCCTGCAATTCAGACTCAAAGTGTGTCCGTACCGTCACTGCATTCTACATGAAGACAGAGAACCCATAACTGCAGGCCACCACAAGCAAAATCTACTCATGTATGGTTCCTACTGGGCTTCACAAGCATCTTACACGATATTACTTTACTCCTCTAAATAAAAGTTGTGATATGAAATAGCATCTTATAAAAATTGTGCTACTGCTGACAACGATTGAACAGTTACAATATTTATAATAAAGAGTAAGCTACACAATTTTTTACCTCGCCAGGTCCAGCATCCTGGTGCTCCAAAGGCAAAGGTGTTCTGGCCCTGTCAAGAAAAAACATACTTATGCATAAATCATGAAAACAAATGAGTAAGGTACAATGCATGGTTTCACAACATTGTAATCTCTTCAAGAATCCTGCAACTCATAAAATATTCCCTGAATCCCAAGGTATGGAGCTCATGCTGACTGATACATCTTGCCACAAATTTTTTTTTTGCAAACATGACTAAAATAAACATCTTCACCGTGTTGCTATTCAGAAACATTTCAATTTGTACAATTACGTATCTTCTGACTGTACCAATTTGATACAATATAAAATATCTTTGAAAACATATGTGGAAGGACCACTTTATGCATATGCATCTTTATCATAACAATCTTAATCTATATCTTGATATATGTACGAGTACTTACGCAGAATATGTATGCAGAATACAAAAAAAACATTAAATTCTTACCTTTACATAGGTGGCACTCAAGCCAAACTGGCAGGACCCTGTATTTAAGTAACTCATGGACTGAGCTGTAATAGAGGGAACATGAGGCTTAGGAACAGTTCAAAAAATAATGGAAAAATAATCATCAATAAAAGCTGTGAGAAAATATCTCTATCATATCCTCCTGCTCTCATATCATAGTTTCATATCAGCCAAAAAATAAATGTTTTACTCATATAATACACTATTGACATATATGACTTAAGTGTATGTGAAATTGACTTGTAAATATATACACACCAGACTGATCATCAAATGGGGGAGAAAAGGCCTTAAATTCATGGGCCAGAGACTCGGCAGCAAAACACATGCCTGCTGGAAGGTAGCTCATCTCATTGAACTTTTTCTTGGAGGCAAACCATTGAGGCGCACACACCTGAAATCAATGAAAATTAAAGGTTTATGACTAATCACTTTAATAACCTAAAATTTTATGCCACGATCAGTTGCTACACATATTCTCACCCTATCAACCTTGTATTACTTGAATCCTTGTATTACTTGAATGACTTCCTAAGATGTCCATCCTAGTAATTTTTACTAGTACGTAATTGCTACAAGGAACTTTTTAATGTAATATCATACTCTATAAATTTACAGCAGTCATTATCAATATTATGTTGGTTGTTCTGTTCAATTCTTTGCCATTTTGAACCAAAACATGATGTTAATAGTTCATACATTTTTTCTGCACTGGACAGGGTGAACACACAGCTGCAGATAATGGCCAACAACTACCCCTTACATGAAAGAAAAGCCAGAAAGATGGTTAATGTAATCTACAACAAGCCAGCAGCTGGTGCAACATTTTACTCACCACAATAGCCTTGCCATCAGAGGCGAGAGAAAATCCGAGACCTTGGTCAGTATTGTTGCTCTTGGCCCATAGCGGATAAGACCCGTCATTGGTGAAGTCAACATGCACCTCCTCACACTTACGATCCACATCAGACTTACTCAACAGGCACTTGTACAGCCCGCCTATGCTAGCCTTGAAGCGAGGGGCACCAACAAGCAGCCTGTGAGGAAGAATGAAGACATTGCATCAAAACATAAACGATGAATAAGTAATGAATAAGTCTCTATATGTAATAAACAGTGATAAGTATGAAAAATAATGGCATCCGGCCCATGAATACCAGGCAACGGACTTGTTTTTCAAGCAACAGACACTTCAATTCCCCATTTAGTCAGTTAAATCGAGGGTCGGGTGTGCTGGACCATGTTTTAGTGAGTTTGGGTGTGCTATGGGGCCAGGGGCATACACGAGTTTTCCAACCCTCGGTTAATCCTAACTTTCGGAGACCATGGTGTCGCCTCCGTGGTGTAGTGGCTAGCGCGACTAGCTATGAATCTGCGGGCCTTGGTTCGAATCCGGGCCAGGGCAAGTCGGCGGCTGCCAGTCTACCCAGCTGTTCATCCTTCCTTTCGGGGAAAGTTGATAAATGTGTACCAGGGGAAACCTGGGGAAAGTAACTGTGGTAACCCGTTTGTCACACTAACCCTGTGTATAACCACTGTTAACGGGTTGTCACCCACCACAGGCTCAACGGCTAATGCGAAGGAGACGAGCACCGAGGCCACGCGTAGCATAGCGTATGCCACCATCTTTACCGTCCCTACCCTGTACATTGTGTACAAGCAACGAAGGTCTAAGAGGGCTGGCTCCCCCTGGCTAAGGAAGTTATATGTGGGGGCTTGCTTAAGCTTAGGTTTAGGTTGGTTTAGATTAGTATACATTTTGTTAGGTTTCGGTTAGATTTTGTTAGATTATCCGGTTAGTGATTCTAATCGGAATAGGACCAGGCTTTTTTAAATCATTTTTCTTCAAAACTTTCGGGAATTATTTGGAATTAATGGGTTCCGTTGATTGTGCACCATTATTATTTTCCTTCACTCGCCTACCCTATATATTATTTTCTAACCTAACAGAACTTTCTAACAGAACTTCTTTTTTTCAAATATGGTGATATTTCAATTTTAAAAACTACATAAGTATTTTTTTTCATATAAAAAATGCTTAGTCACTTTCAAAAGCATTACATATTTTCATTTTATTATACTGTACCTCAACTTTTAAATCTTAATTTCTTATAGAAATTATACCAAAAAAAATAGTAGATGCATTTTGTTTTAGAGTTGTTTTTTTTCACCGAGTTTTGAGAAAAATGCCAGAATTTTTTCCCCCGTCGTTTCATTCCACAATTAAATGGTAATAATACGGCAAACCTTTTTACATGTTTCCTCACGAGTCAGTAATCACATACTAATGCGCAGAGTTGGCCCAAGCCTTTATGTGGCCCTTTAACAGAATTATGCTTTCGGGTAACCACCAATACTATTGGTAAAATTATGGCGCCCCCTCCTGTACTGTGCTGTAGTGAAGTAAACGACACAATATTCAAAATTGAGTTGGTAGTTGCATCGTATAGCTCAAGGTCTCTGCATATCCCAGGTAAGGCCAAATTGCCTGAATTCTAAGGGAAGTATCCATAAAGTCAAAATTCCCACACATAACTTAAAATTTCCTGCGATTTTTCACGCATCAGCAATCTCCGTGGTGAAGCGGTGTAACCGACCGAGAGAGGTGCTGGGCCAAAGAGCCTGAAGCATTTTTGCTATATCACGATCCTCTCAGCTAATACGGTTGGAGCACCGACGACCTTCCCGGTGTTCTGAAGTGAGGTAGGCACCGCGCCTACCATGTTCTTTGCATTGGTTACGCTCAGAGCGGGAGTGAGGTAAAGAATCCAAGTTTTCTCGAGGCATGCCAGCTTCAAAATTCAGTTTTCTCGGTTTTATAATTGTGTCGCTTACCTAATTACGTCAGATGGTACAATTTCGGTAGTGGGCATTCACCGATTTAGAGGCCGAAATTTAGGCCCGTACCAAGAGTACGAAGAGCAGCGACGACGGTCGATGGTCAGCACGAAGACACGGGTACCCCCGTGTCTTCGTGCCGACCGTCGTCGCTGCTCTTGTTCCGAAAAATATCCCTTTTATGGTACCCTTCCTCAGTCGACGAAGGTCGTCGCTCAACCTTCACCATGACTCTTGGCACGGGCCTTAGTTTTCCTGAATAGTGTTGATGTGTTTTGAATGAATCTGGCATAAATTTTTGTCAGAATAAATTTTTGCTTACATGTGTAAGGGTTGCCCGCCCCACCCCTTACGGCACACCCCGCAAACCTTGCTCCGCTTCGCACTGCCATAGTATTGATAATTTTCTAGTTTTCTTGATATCATGTCACTAAACCAAAACCCACCTATAACCTAACCTAACCTAATCTGATTTAACTAACTAAACTAAACTAACCTAAATTAACCTAACTAAACCATTTCTGGCTGAAATAACGGTAGATTTTCTGTAGTAACTATAACGCCACTATTATTCAATTGCACCATGGGAAATGGGGTTCAAAATACTCAGAATGAAGAGATCCACGCGATGAAGTGGGTAAGAATCCTAGAACGTTTGAAAGCCCACTACCGAAATAATACCATACTATACCATATTATTGGCTACAATCAATCGATACTTGATGATTCAAATACTGCAAATCTTACTCATCTTTCATCATTCTTATCAGCTGTACAGTATGTGTTGGGTATTTTAAATTATAGGATTTAGGCTCTTTCGTAGGGGAACGTTTCAGGCGCTCTTGGGCCCCCTGATAGCAATGTGGGCCCTAAGCAGCCCTCAGGTCGCTTATGCCTTGGGCCGGCTAGTCTAATGCCTGTCCTAATGATGTGGCACCTGATTCCTTCTATGAAAGGCATTGTTGCCCCTATCATAGGCATGAGTCGCTCGAGGCACCGAGGCGAGGCAGTGTGTGGCATGGCGGATTGACTGACTACCTCCACTTTTATATTCTTCCTTGAGCCAACCGTTGGCACTTCTGCTTTATATGAGCTTTAACTCTCTGCATGGAGTCTAGGGAAGCTTGTGAGGCTACTGAATATCGTGAACCGTTGGGACAGCGTGGAAAAGTGGTGACTGGAGCGCACACGACAGCGTCCTTTCTAGGCCATGCATGAGGCAGGACCGTCACCACAGGCTCTCTTTCTGCCTGTACTTCCCAGCAAGACATGTTCCAGCACTTACATAACTACCAGACACCTAGTCACTCACCTCTTACACCTCCGTGGAGCTCTTCATTTCTTTATTAACACTACACTCTATATTCCCAGCACGCGGCCCTCACACGCTCCTGCTGTGGCGCTCAGTTCAGTTCAGTTGTTGGTCGGGAGACAAGCCTTTTTCAACGGCACTCCCTGACGTGTTTCTTCTTGCTGTCTGGGTCTTTAATTTGTTTTCTTCTCTTATTCTATCTTATTAGTTTCTTTCTTTTTCTTTCTTCTTATTTTCTCTGGTCATCCAAAAACTGTTGATTGTTCTTTTTGCTTCTTCCACATTCACCTCTCCGAACAAATACTCCCCCACTATATCCTCTTCCTCCTCTAAGTAAGGTTGTTGTAGCCTCACACTTTTCTTTCTTTCATTACTGTATGCTGGGCACCATAGCAGAAAATGTTTTAAGTCCTCCTTTTCCGCCCCACATAAATCACAAGTTATTTCTTCTCCCCAGAACCTCCTTCTGTCGTGTAGTTGTAGGTTGTTTGTCCTGCACTTGAACAGTAGTTCTGAAGCTTGGTCATTGCTGTATATTTCTTCTTGGCCTCCCTTCTCTTTTCTCCATTTTCTATATATTTTCAAACTTGTTTTTTCATTCATTTCATTCACCCATTCTCTTGTGTCCAACTCTCTCATTTTTTTCCTTATACTCTCCTTTGTCTCACACCTCACACCCTGGTTCATGACTCCAGTCTTTCTCAAATCTTTCATTACAGCTTGCATCCATTTATTTTGTCTTTTCTCAATCATCTCCTCTCCTATCCTTTTCACTAGGTCATTCCCGTCTACTAATACATACCTCAAGTACTTCCACTGTCCCTCCCTTATTCTATTCCTAACACTGGATGCTCCCACTTCCCCTAGGAGTGCTGCCCCCTGTGTATATGCCTGTGCCCCAAAGATTTGACGGTACACCCCATTTTCAATTCTCTGTAATTTATCCATTTCTTGCTTTGTTAAATTTATCACATTAACCCCATATAGTATTGATGGTAATGCCACACTTTTCCAGTACGTTTTCCCTATTAGAATTTTAGAGCAACTTTTTGCGATGATACTATACGTCATATTTGCCATTTTTCTTGCCTTATTAAACATTTCTTCTTTTTGTATTTTGAAACAATTCTTCTTGTCATTTATGGTAATGCTGATGTAACGATGTAACGCTGGCTGATGTAAACACACCATATTATAATTACCGTACGTTGATCTCCACTACGGTACGGTACGTACACAAGGCCTTAAGGGATACATCAAAAACTATTGGATGAGATTGAAAAGGCATATTTCCAACTTATTGTATCATATTTCAGTGTGAATATTTAACTTCGCCGAGATTTCCTTTATAATTTCCTTAAAGATATAGGGGAATTTCCTACGTGGAGCAGCGGTTCTTAACCTGGGGGGGGCGCCCCCTTACCTACCGGTAGGGAGGCGTGGGTAAATACCTAGGGGGGGAGCGTGAACCAAGAGAGAAGAAGGAAGAACTGTCAAGTATTTAACTTGAAGCTTGGCCTTCGCCTCAACATGAAGGTCGCTCGCGAAGGCGAGTGAAGAAAGTCGCTACAGATATGTGTGGCTGGAAAACTCTGCGGTGACGCCTTGTCAGATTTCACTAACTTTGTAGACTTTTATGCAATCGTATTTTTTTAATATTATTATTTTTACTATTATTATTGTTATTATAATCAATATTAAGAGGGTCCGTGGAATGAAGAATGAGGAGAAGCTGGTAAATGAAAGGTGTTAATGAATATTTATGTGTACAATAAAAGTGTTAAAAACACGCATTTTTTCAGTTTTTCTTTCTGATTCAGGATTATTTTCAAATATCTTGGTTGAAGAAGTGAAAGGGGGGGCATGGAGACAAGAACTAACTACTAGGGGGGCTAGGTGGTAATAAGGTTAAGAAACACTGTCCTAGAGAGTGGAAGCACTGTTACCAACAGCGAAAGGTCTGCCAGATTAACCAGCCTCACACAGATAAGTATTTTCCATGCGAGATCTTTCGGCCAGAGTTACCGCAGTGAAAAACTAAATTTCATTAATTTTGGTATACTTCAATAATATGCCATAGCGAACACTACCTTTCAATATATTTTCTGAAATCTGCAATCTGCATACTGACCTCTTATACAAATATAGGCTATGTGTATCTGAACATGGTGTACCTATAATAAAAATTATGCTGTACCCTAGCTGGGCATATATTTCCTTATTGTTCTAGCTGAAGGGAACTGCTTGCCTATAGCTACATAAATGTTAATGTGGCACTTGCTATGTATGAGTGGCATTAGCAGAAAGTGGAAGTATAGTCCATGCTGCGAATGGAAAATGGACTTCAATGCAGAAAAACGTCATGAAATGGAATTTGAAGACAGCAAGAGGAGACCAAGCTAGGGATATAGAGTAAGAGATGGCATACTAAAAACATGTCCAAGGAGGAAGGAGTGGTAGAATGCATTGACCTAGACTTGAACACTTCATTTTTTTTCTTGTCTTATTTAGGTAAATGGTTAAAAGTGTAAGCATATGCATGACCAGCACTTCTGTACACTTTACTTATATGTCATAATGAAGCGAATGCGTAAGGACTGTATACCACCTATAAGTGCAAAAAAATAATAATTCACGTACACTGGCGAGGCGTGACGACATAAGCCTCTCTGATAACATGGGAACATTACTCGTCCTTAAGCTCCAGGATAAAATTTCCCTGATGACTTCAGAGCAGATTTCATAATATTAAATCGATTTTGAGACATTGAAATATCGGCTTCTCATATGCAAAAACTGAACAAGAAGACAACATAAATGCCACCAACTCACCACGTGTTACTCCCGTCAGCGTAGTGGGCTAAGGAAAACCCAAAGTACAGGCCCTTCTGTCCCGAGGGAGGCAGCAGAACGGCAGGATCCTCCCCGCGCAGGATATTAGCAGCAGCAGCAGGCAGGACCATGAGCCACCCAGGGACCAGCAATACCGCGAAACACACCATGCGTAACCTCCTTGCTTCCCTTCCTCTGGTGACGCCACTCCCTGTTTCCCTTCCTCTGGGCACACACAACCACGTCATCTTGACCAAGGTTAGTGGTGCGACGCCTTCTTCTTCTTCTTGTGACCTTTGTCGCTTAGTATTGCTTCATAGGTCCTCTTCAACTTCGTCTCCTTCGTTAGCAAACTGGTCAACTCTTCCCTTGTCTATTTTACCTGGGATGCTAAAACATTTTCATTAGTTTTCGGTCCTTATACTATCATCCTAATTCATTGTCTCCTTTGTGTTCCTATCTCCCAGCACTGCGTTAGGAACACTTTTCTGAAATTTACAATACTTTCTGTTTCCTTTCTGTCCCCATACAGCCCACACTCGTCCCTCCACAGCCTGCCCAGCGTCACACTTCACCTCAATGCACGCGGGACAATTACGTACCACAGTTACTATTCCACATTCTAATATCTCACGAAATAAAGACTGCGGTGGTCTTTCTTCTGTTCATTCACTTTGCCTACATGTTTAGTGAGTGTGACAGTCTTAGGCTACAAGGAACACTGTCACTGCATCTCAAGGGCGTGATAAGATAGCAGCAGGCGTGGCTTCCGTCCTAGACAAGGAGATTACCAACATAACATCAGTGGTGGCCAAGTCTTGGTAGGCATCGGGCCACGGCTACCAATGTTTAATACAGTGAAGGACACCAGGTAGAATCAAGCACACACACATATACGCTTATATCTCTATATCTCTCTATCTCTATATAACTATATGTCTGTCTATCTATCTATCCATCTATCTATCTATATGTCTGTCTATCTATCTATCCATCTATCTATCTATCTATATGTCTGTCTATCTATCTATCCATCTATCTATCCATATATCTATCTATCAGAGCCTGTTTCAAGCCGACTGGACCCATTGCTCCCCATCGGGCTCGTATCTAACGGGGCCCTGCGCCACAGTAATCTACTCTACATATAGTTTAATCAAATGCAACATCTGACAAACAATTTCTAAGTGCAGATTTTGATTGCTTTCCAATCTGCTACACACACACACACACACACACACACACACACACACACACACACAAGGGGAACTCCGTAGTGTACGGGTTAGCACGCTCGGATCACAACCGAGAAGTCCCGGGTTCGATCCCCGGGCGGAGCGACGACAGACGGGCGATCTTCTTAAAACCCGAGCCCCTGTCCACCCAGCAGTGAATGGGTACCGGGTGTTAGCCGGGGGTTTGTGAGCCGCCTCCCGGGGTGGTGGCTTCGGCCAACACTAAAAAAGATGAATGAGAAAAATAAATGTTGATATGGAGACGGGGCCATACGAGCGTTGCTCTGGTCCTGTAAAATACAACTAGATGAATACACACACACACACACACACACACACACACACACACACACACACACACACACACACACACACACACACACACACACACACACACACACACACAACCACATCTTAAAGGTGTTCCAATTAAGTTGTAGCAGCGATTACAAATGTATAAAGCGGCAGCGACCATGATAACCACCTGTAGCGTTTCTAGGCCAACCTGAAGGAGAGAGACCGGAGGGCGCGAGACGGAAGCAGGGGTAACTCGACGCGACGGGTGTCGAGAACTGTATGGCGGGGTAAATGACGAAGAATGGAGGCGGAGGTGACATGGGGAGGGCCGGAAAAGGAGTGATGTTGGAAGAAAGGGAGGTGAGAATGACGGGAGGAAAGGTGTGTTTGCTCGGCGACGGTGCCCCTCCCATACATCACATCACGAAGGGAGCGAAAAGAGAGAGAAAAAAATAGATGCTACTGCCCGCCATAGCGAATGTTTCTTGGAATGAAGGAAATATGAATGCACAAACACCTTTCTAATTTAAATGAGAAAACAAATATATGAACACATTAACACTGGGTTTGTGAGACCATATAATACAAGTACGAGAAAAATGTGTCGTCTCTTTCTTTTACTTCCCTTGCTTGTTACGAGAAAATTTAATGATAGAGGAACATGGAGAGAAGGTGTGTGTATGTGTGTGTGTGTGTGTGTGTGTATGTGTATGTGTGTGTGCGTGTGTGTGTATGTGTGTGTGTGTGTGTGTGTGTGTGTGTGTGTGTGTGTGTGTGTGTTGTGTGTGTTGGTGTGTGTGTGTGTGTGTGTGTGTGTGTGTGTGTGTGTGTGTGTGTGTGTGTGTGTGTGTGTGTGTGTGTGTGTGTGTGTGTGTGTGTGTGGTGTGGTGTTGTGTGTGTGTTGGTGTGTGTGTGTGTGTGTGTGTGTGTGTGTGTGTGTGTGTGTGTGTGTGTGTGTGTGTTGTGTGTGTGTTGTGTGTGTGTGGTGTGTGTGTGTGTGTGTGTGTGTGTGTGTGTGTGTGTGTGTGTGTGTGTGGTGTGTGTTGTGTGTGTTTGTTGTGTGTGTGTGTGTGTTGTGTGTGTGTGTGTGTGTGTGTGTGAGGAACAAACAAAACTCTCGGCAGAAGGGGAGGTCAGGTGAACGACGTGATATTATCGCACACTGTATACATAAGAGAGAGAGAGAGAGAGAGAGAGAGAGAGAGAGAGAGAGAGAGAGAGAGAGAGAGAGAGAGAGAGAGAGAGAGAGAGAGAGAGAGAGAGAGAGAGAGAGAGAGACCTGTATATTTTTATGTTCTTCCTATGTGTGTCCTTAATGCACCATTAAATCCAAAACTAAGACAAAATTATAAACGAAGCCATTTCACATAATTCAATAATAATAAGTTTACTAATGCATGTGAAATTAGCAGCAGCTAGCTCTGGGACCCTCTGCGATGCTCAGCCGTCCTCGCCGCTCTGTTTCAGTGTGTGCATGGGCAAGGCCGCGTCCAGCAGAGGACTAAAGGGAAGAAAAAAAATGCCATGCTCCTATATATACCCCATAAACATATATCTCTCTGATCTGATAATGTAGTAAGTTACTAATGCCTCATAACAAGGTGTATCCAACTGCCAGTGTTTTATGTCAATTCGCTCTTTTATAATGGCAGCAGTGATCAATCGTCTGCCAATCACGATCAGTCGCCTCGCACTCGCACACGAGAGCATACAATGCCAGGGCGTGGGAAACAATTTTTTGGCAGAATCTATTGTTTGCTGATTAAGAGGCGCGATCTTAGAAGATAACATCACAAGACCCCCTGATAAGAATGAAGAGTTGCCTTCAGGTATTTTCCTGTATATAGTTGCATAAGTATCCCTATGCATAGCTTCATCAAGCAATTTAATTGATGAAAATTTCTAGCCCATATCTCTATAGCTTGGACTCTTGAATGGCATTATAACCTCATTGTTTTTTAATCAATAAAGTTTATATCAAATAGCGCACTTCTCATGGTCCTGCCTGGGTGTGAGTACCACCTGGGTCCGTTAGATTAAGATCTTCAGATCGGGTTTTTCTAAGTCGAAGCTCCATATATAGTAATTTCAAACAAAGGAACACAACACAACACTGTCATTGCCAATATTTAGGGAAGCTCATAGGTTCGTCTGTTTATTTATTTTCTCGATAGTTGTGGCCGCTCCTCGCCATGATAAATTTCTCCACACTTTAGTAACACATGCTCAGTACCGTATTAGTTAAAGATAGTGAGATAAGCATGACTTGGATCATGTTCATGGAGCATGAACACCAATACAACACCCCATTGTTGCTGTAAATGTTAAGTCTATACTTTGGCCTTGAGGTAAAAAAAATGGTGTATGTGTTTGTTCAGATGCAAAGTAAGTGCAAAGGGAAAGTATAAATATAAAATCATTGCTAAACATTGAATGCAAGAAAAATTTCAGTTAAACCAAATTCTGCTCCAGGTGAATATGCACACACACACACACCACACACACACACACACACACATTCGTATCTCGTATCTCTCTCTCGACTGCCAACGAGTAGGTACAGTACATTTGTGGTCTATTGCTCTCATCAGATTTTTGGAATTCATGACTTATGTTGTACAAAGTGGAATCAAAAAAGAAAAAAAAAACGTCCATGTAGAATAAAATTTTCTTTCTGTGATGACTTTCTACACACACAATTGTAAACAAAATCAGTTTTAACCATATAGTCATGTACAAAGTCTATAGGTATATAAAAAGTTCCATGTCATTTCTTGTGTTTAATGTTTCCCATTCAGTTCTGCTCTCCGGATTTTCATCTCTATATAGTGAAAGCATCCATTGTCACTTTACCAGCAAATCTTGCCGGCAATACTGATGGTTCACACGCTGCTGCAAATGAATTGGCATGATTTTTGCCTTAAGAACATGATTTCAAAAGCTGTTGGTTTTCATCTGTTTTCAAATGACTTAACACAACCCCGCACATAATCCATCAAGAGGAGCTTCACCTCATCTCAGGATTCGCCGCAACAAAGGTACCATTGAAATAATTGAAGACGAGGTTTTCCATGAGAAATTCCTGGCGAGGGTCGATCGGCGTCTTCCCTCTCACCGGGAAGAAGGCGGGATAGTGTCTGGACTGCCATCGGAAGGCCTGCGTCTCGGCAAAGCGCAGCAGGGCGGGGCTGGGGCGGATAACTTTCACTCCTCTGGGAAAAAGCCGACTGGCGTGGATGGTAAAGAAAATTATTATAATGGATGACAAATACAATGAAAAAATAATAAGGCAATGAAAAAACGCAACACATTGCAAGTAACATATAACACCATGTATCAAATCAGTTTCATTTATCCTGTAGCTCAAACAATGTAAACACACTTGCCGTATTTATACCGATGACTACATATAAGATGATCATGAGTTAGGCAAAACTATTAAGTAGAGAGTGAATGCCTACAGTAAGTTTAACAGTAGTGTTGGTAGTTAATTCTTTGAGGATAACGATAAGTACGTGTATGTATGAATCAGAGGCTTGGGATTTAATGAAAAGGTATGAAACGCAAATCTAGGAATCGCTATGTAGGAAGAATGCAGATGCTAACAAAAAATATGACGTGAAGAAACAAGTGAAGAACATCATGGATTACGGAACAAACTAAGATTTGAAGTTACGAGTATTCTGGGGTCCGATAAGACGTAAGTAAATAGTATTGTGCTAGATCAATTGACTTTTAACAGATGGATGATAGATGGTCAGTTGATCTTGGTATTGTGCGCTGAACAGATAAAATACGGACAGATGGGTTGATGGAATAACTTAGAAACGAAGAACGAAATAGAGAAAAATTATAAAACTGACAATTGTAGGTTGGAGGAAAGAAACAGAGGGCATTTATTTGTCCTTCCAGTGCAATATCAATGACTGGAGGTAATGATGATGTAAATGTGGGTGTGTTGCGTAGGTACAAATTTACAAGTTTATTAAGGAAAAAAGGGGTGGGGAGATTACAGAAAAGGGGGGGAAGATTACAGAGAAGGGGGGGGTTGGGGGTAGGAAGGTATGGTAGCAAGGCAGTGTGGGCGTGCCATGACTCACCAGTAGGGAGACACAGGGCAGCCCACGATGAACAACACTCGGCCGCCCAGGTTGAATCGCACCACGCCCTCAAACTTCTCCCGACTGTCCTCGGAATAGGCATGTAAGCACTGAGGATGGAGGTAAGGAATGCTGCTGTTACTACTACTGCTACTGCTGCTACTACTACTACTACTGTTACTGCTGCTGCTACTTGTACTACTACTACAACAACTACTACTACTACTACTGCTACTGCTGCTGCTACTTGTACTACTACTACAACAACTACTACTACTACTACTACTACTACTACTACTACTACTACTACTACTACTACTACTACTACTACTACCACTACTACTACTACTACTACTACTACTACTACTACTACTACTACTACTACTAGTACTATTACTACTTCTATAGCTACTACTACTACTACTACTACTACTACTTATACTACTACTATTTTTACAATTTAATTTTTCATACTAATACGCCTGCTTACCCCTTCGAGGTGTAGTAGTGCTTCGAGATGAAGGATTGCCACCCTCAACTTCTGCCGGGAATACGAGGTCACAACTCCTCGACTTACATTCCGTACCTATTCTCTGCTAGGTGTACGGGGGCTACAGCGTAAAAGGAGATAAACACATATTGCCTACATCTCCATCATCCGCCTTTCAAGACCTGCACTCAATACGCAGCCCTCCACCCTATATCCTTCACCACTCACCCACCTTCACCTCCATCAACACTCACTCACTCACCAGATGCATCATGGAGAAGGCCTCGTACTCGTCACTTTTGGTGGTGGACAGCACGAAGAGGCGGAAGGGACCAGCCTGTTATATGAGAGAGAGAGAGAGAGAGAGAGAGAAGAGAGAGGAGAGAGAGAGAGAGAGAAGAGAGAGAAAAGAGAGAGAGAGAGAGAGAGAGAGAGAGAGAGGAGAGAGGAGAGGAGAGAGAGGAGAGAGAGAGAGAGAGAGAGAGAGAGAGAGAGAGAGAGAGAGAGAGAAGAGAGAGAGAGAGAGAGAGAGAGAGAGAGAGAGAGAGAGAGAGAGAGAGAGAGAGAGAGAGAGAGAGAGAGAGAGAGAGAGAGAGAGAGAGAGAGAGAGAGAGAGAGAGAGAGAGAGAGAGAGAGAGAGGAGAGAGAGAAGAGAGAGAGAGAGAGAGAGAGAGAGAGAGAGAGAGAGAGAGAGAGAGAGAAGGAGAGAGAGAGAGAGAGAGGAGAGAGAGAGAGAGAGAGACACAACACGATGGGGATGGTTACTGTGGCATGGTATAAGTAATCGAGTGTCAATAAATGAGTGACGTGGTTATGGTTTATATATATAATGTGACAAAGAAACATAACTTATCTCATGCTGCGTGGTGATGCATAGTATTGAAAGAATAAAACTAAATATCTTACTGAAGCTGTAAAGTTCTCTCCTATCTCTGTCTTGATGATCAAGCCTTGTAAAAATAAATTGACTTGACTTTTTTTACCATGGTGAAATGAATAATGAAAAGTAATACAATTAAGGCATTATTGAAGCCATATATGGGGAATTATAATTGAATCAAAATGAATATCTCAGAGTGTGACCATCGGGTATGAGTTACATCTGTGAGGCAGAGGATGAACTTCAATAATATGCAAGTAGATCATGATTTCAGCTCACCAAGTCCTGCGGGAGTATGGTGGTGGTGGCGGTGCAGAAGTCGTCTCCTAGTACAAGATCCGTCGCGTTCAGGATCTCTCGCTGCATCTTGGCCTTGTAGCGGTCCAAAACGAGGCTGCCGGGTGGAACACACATAAGGTGGAGCAGCAGCCGTGTCTTTGTTACGCATTTTCTTTGTAATTATGTTGTTGGTAGACAAAATGTAAGAAAAATAAATACAAACATAGCATAAACAGATGTATAGTTGAATAAATGCATAAATATATTCACACACGAATATTAAAAATCATATCACACGGGTAACCAAACATGCAGACCTACTCCTCCAGTCCTCGTAGTTTGACGTCCGGGTCCTGATTGTATATCATGTAGGAGAAGAAGTGTTCCTGGGACCAGCCCGTGACGTGGGCTCCTGCCGCCCCGGCGTGGAAGGTCCGCCCAACCTCCGGCACCAGCGCGTGACGCCCCTGGAGGGAGGCCTGTGAGGACAGCCACCAGTCCCAGTCCCCGCCGTGCTGTAGGGCACACAGAGAGGGATCAACAGGGAGCGAATAAACAACGCACAATGACACAATAAATAAAACTTTAAAAAAAAAAGTAGTTCC
>JACEEZ010018938.1:625386-650386 GCA_016584305.1 Chionoecetes opilio
AACCATCTACTCGCATAAGTCGAGTATAAACTTTGATTTCCCTTCAGTGCAGTACAAATGCTAAACTATTGAATTTTCATGTACTATAACCTGGCTTTTAAACTTTGGCATTAACGTAAAACAATCACTTCCAAACCTTATGCTATAAATGCTGCCATAAATTAACATGACATTAATTGACTATCGAATTGTTCATCAGATGGCAAATTTGATGTGACTCTTATTTCCCATATTACTAAATTAACACACAAAAAAATGCATCATTTAAAACTAAAGCTAATTATGTTACGACAGCAGTATGTGAATTACGAAATGTTTCAAGGATTTTTTGTAACTTACTTCCAATTATTAAGAGAAATGGGATTGAATTATAATATCTAAGTATGGTATTACGTGTTTGTTTACAGGCAGAAAGAATAAACCGAGAGATTGTTAAAAGCAAGCATTAAATGTCTTTTTAAATAAGATTCTCTGTTACAAAATCTGATACTACTCAGTTTTATATAATGAATGATATACGCATATCACCAATGAATCGACAATAACATCAATAATATACATGTATATAAAGAATTTACCCAAGTTTGACGATTTCTCTTTCCATGAATAATTTGGTTTAACAGTTAAAGTGGTGGTGACGAGGAGGTCGCCCTCCACTACCATCCCCTTTTGTACATCCACCTCGCCACGGTTCCTTTTACTTCTTTCTTCACAATTATAATTTCATATAAAAATGCAAAACTTTGTCAGCTTGAGATGCTTCCGCCTGGTGGTGGTGTTGGTGATGAGGGTGGCGATCACTCTCGTGCTGGTGGGCTTGGTGCTGGAGGCCGACGAGCTGCGTCGGGTGATGAGGGCCTGGCGGGACGCAGGGCCCCACACCACTCTGCTGGGGAAGGTGCAGGGGCACCTGGTGGCCGCCTCGTGGCTGGCCTCCCCAAGGGACCCCCTTGCGGAGTGCGGCTTCCCCCTGGGTGACAGCTGGGGGGAGATGCTGTCCATGATGGTGGGCAGCAAGGAACGTCTGGCCTGCCTAGAGAGGCAGATCCAGAAAGCCGAGCAGGAACACAAGACGTTTGTGTTCTGCTTCGTGTGTGCCGTGTGTGTGGTGGTGGAGGTTGTGTTTGTGGTCCTGGTGGCAGGGCGCTCCTGGGCACGGCAGACCCTGGCGCGCCACCACGAGAAAGGAAGCAAGGCAGGGCAGGACGAGACTCTCCTGCAGAAAACAGCAGCCTCGCAGGTCAAACACACTGAGGTGGAGGACGTGCTGGAGGAGGTTGGAGAGCTGCCCCTTCCTCAGCAGGAGGCAGGAAGTGTCCTCATCCTCGTGGATCTAGGACGCCAAAGGCTGCACATCAAGGCCGCCAAGAACAACATGCTGGAGTGCCACGTCGCCCTCAAGAACTTGTTGGCGGAGTGGCGAACACGAGAGGCCGCCACACCTCAACATGTTCGCATCCCAGTGGAGTTGCCCGCCAGACTTCCAAGGCTGAATATAGAAGCTACAGCGATAACTGAGAGCTTCAAACTAACCCAGAAAATAGTGTCACCACGCCAGCATGGAGTGGCCGCGGCCAGGCAGCAGGCGGCAGGCAGTCAACGCCACCCCGCTAAGAAGACTGCTGCCCGCCCACGCCTTGGCAAAACCAGGAAGTGGAGGGCGTTCGGCCACATCCTCCCGACGCCAGAGGCACGTCGGGTGGCCTTCGTCAGGGCTCGCGCCGCCCTTGATGAACGGGCACACGCGTGGAAATATGCCTCCAAGACAAAACTGGAGAAACTTAAGAAGCGCGGGGTTCCCGGAAACATCTTCCCGACACCCGAGGCACGTCGGGTGGCTTCCGTCAGGGCTCACGCCGCCCTCGATGAACGGGCGCAGGCGTGGAAATATGCCACCAAGACAAAACGGGAGAAATCTACTAAGGGCGGGGTTCCCGGTAACATCCTCCCGACGCCAGAGGCACGTCGAGTGGCCTCCGTCAGGGCTCGCGCCGCCCTTAAAGAACGGTCGCACGCGCAGAAGTGTGCCTTGAAGACAAAACTCAAGGAAAGTAAACACGGGGTGTTCAGTCCCATCTTTCCGACGCCAGAGGCACGTCGAGTGGCCTCCGTCAGGGCTCGCGCCGCCCTTGATGAACGGGTACACGCGGGGAAGTGTGCCCCTAAGACTTCAAGGAAGAAAAGTGTCGGAAATGACACTCAGGCTGCGAACATGACTGTGCCTGCGAACCGAGTGGCCTCGGTGAGGAGTGACGCCGCCAAAAGGGAAAGGGCGCACGCGCGTGAGTGTGCCTCTCAGACGACACAGGCGAAAAGTGTCGCAAAGGTTGCTCAATCTTTGAACACGTCTGTGCCTGCGAGCCGAGTGGCCTTCGCGAGAAAAGACGCCGCCATAAGGGAACGAGCGCACGCACGTAAGATTACGTCCCAGACGACATGCGCGAATGGTATCGTAAATGTTAAGGAGTAAAATGTGACACCTCCATCACTGTCTGGTTGCCAGCAACGAGTGCCCATGGCCGCGGCCAGGCAGCAGGCGGCAGCCAGGGAGCGCCACCTTGCTGGGAGGAACGCTGGCCGCCGACGCCTCGTTAACACCGTGAGGCCCAAGGTTTTCGGTCACACAACCTCGACCCCAGAGGCGCGCCGCGTGGCCTCCGTGAGGAGTGAAGCTGCCACCACGGAAAGAGCGCATGCGCACACGTGCGCCAGTCAGTGAGCGACAGCAAGAATCCCCCCGTGAAGGAAGGTACAATTGCCAACCATGCCACCATAACTAAGTGTTCAGCGTGAAGGGTGAACACTGCATCCTCCTGGTTGCCTGCATGAAATGTACATATCTCGACGATGAACTTTGGCGGCACCACCGCGTGCTTCCACGTAGCTTACAGGACCACCGTGAGCGTCCAGCAGGCCCGCGGGAGAGAATTGACTCACTGCATGCATGGTCTATAAGACCACACCGCCAAAAAATTGCTGATTTCTTAAACCATTTTTAAAGTACATGGATAAAAAAACTAGGTACATTTTTTATGATTCAACTTGATTTCTTCATTTTTTCTACTATATATTTTTCAATTTTAAGTGGTAGCATATTTTTGTAACAAATTTATTACATGAACGGATGCGGGCCGGGCAGGTGATTACTTGAGTATTTGAGTACTCAATGATCAAAAAGTAAATAAGTACCTTGATCATTTGATCATCAAACTTTGGGTACTTTTATTAATTTTGTACTTGGAGTAAAAATGTGTCATTGTATCAATATTTTAACTTAAGTAGCAAAGCTTGGTACTTTTTACACCACTGCCTGTATAACCTAACTACTCTATTCACCGGGGAATCAAGGGATATATATAAGGCACTTATTTGAACACACCTTCCTGTCCTAGCTTTCTCCATGTACCCATTTTCCGACCAACTCCCTGATGCATTTCAAGAATCTAACTTTAAAAATCTATTTCTCGTCAACGTACGTATATACTGTAGATGCCAGTGGGTTGTTTTTGGCATACCCTTAAACTCTAGTAATGCCCAGGGGTGTAGTTAGGCCTGGGCATTGGGGGCTGTAGCCCGAATGTTTTATGAATAGCCCCTGATCTCAAATACCTTTTTTTTTTTTTTTTTTTTTTTTTTCACAAAAATAAGATTAGCTCTGACTGGGGCCAACATAAAATTATAGTAAAAAACAAGATATTTGGTTAGATGTTACTTAGCGTATATGCTGATAACATCCTTTTTATGAGCAGGACATGAGAGAGGTGGAGAGAACAGAAGGAGAGAACAGAGGAGATGAGGAGTGCATCAGAGGAGACACCAAAAGACCTTTTGGAGAGGTCTTTTTTTTCGAAGTGCATTTTTTTCGAAGTGCATTTTTTTCGAAGTGCATTTTTTTCGAAGTGCATTTTTTTCGAAGTGCATTTTTTTCGAAGTGCATTTGTTTGGAGTGCATTTTTTTCGAAGTGCATTTTCTTCGAAGTGCATTTTTTCCGAAGCACATTTTTTTCGAAGTGCATTTTTTCGAAGTGCATTTTTTTCGAAGTGCATTTGTTCGAAGTGCATTTTTTTCGAAGTGCATTTTTTTCGAAGTGCATTTGTTTCGAAGTGCATTTTTTTAAGTGCATTTTTTCGAAGTGCATTTTTTTCAAAGTGTATTTTTTCGAAGTGCATTTTTTCGAAGTGCATTTTTTTCGAAGTGCATTTTTTCGAAGTGCATTTTTTCGAAATGTAGTTTTACGAAATGCATTTCTTTCGAAGTGCATTTTTTTAAAGTGCATTTTATTCGAAGTGCATTGTTGTGTGTCCTTGGCCAGTCCTTTGTGATGTAAAAAAAAAAAAGTATTTAAAAGACCGAGGTTGGTCAGATTTCAGTATTGAACAAAGCATTGGGAATATACAATCTATATGAGTGCTCCATCACGCCAAAGCTCTCTTTTTCTTAGGGTTTTTCTCCTACTGATGAAAATAAAAATAATAGCGAGGTTGAACCCCAACTCAGATTGTCTTAATTTTGTTTTCGTTTCATGTTTCGAAAGTTTTCCTAAGCAAATTACCGGAGCCTTTTAGTAGAGCACAGTGTCTCACATATTATATTCATTATACTCATAAATAAATTTTAAATTATCCTGTAAAAATTTTAACATCTCTTGGCTGGGCTAAGCCCCCAATGTTTCAAGATCCTAAATACGCCCCTGCCCTGTGCAATGACCAAAAAAGACCCTATCACCAGGACGAGGACACATTCGATGAGCATATACATAAATATTGGCAGGAACGGATATACCAGAACTTTGACACAAACTAAAACAAAACTAGTGTTAATCTACATGTCTGCAAATGTTAGTGGGTAGGTAAGGTGGTTTTGGGTTTGGGTTAGGTGGGTGGGTAGGTACGAAGGTAGTGTTAAATAACATGAACTATAGTATACCACGTGTAGGTTTCGCGGCCTCTTGTAGCTTCCTTATTTTCTTATGTTCTTACGTTCTTAAATACGTCGCATCAGTCCCACTCACCTCCGATGTGCCTGTGTGTCTTGTGTTGAAAGACAATCTATTTTTGTTACTGTTGTTGTTACTGCTGCTGTTGTCTTTATAGGTACTGTTGCTGGCGTTACTATTGGTGTTGCGTGAGGAGGGCAGACGGGAGGGTGTGTGGGAGATCAGCGCCCACGCCTCATGGTGCGCCAGGTTTCTGATTCTGGAGGAGCCGATCACCTCGAATTCCTTGACCGCGTCTTCACCGAGGAACACCACCGCGTCGGGCTGAGAGGGGACACGCCGAAGGACAAATCAGTGTAACCTCGTGTAACCTCAAAGTAAATCAACCTAGTAGTATTGACAGAGAACAACCAACAAAAAGAGGTTTCAACATAATTACCTTTAAGTATTTGTTTTGCGTTATAAACTCATAAAATTACATAACAATTCCATTTGATAGTATCTTTATGTATCTCGACTCAGCCTCCATGATAAATTTTTTCACTTTTTATAAATATTCATGCTTCACTGCCACACTCCCTCACTCTACTACTACTACTACTACTACTACTACAACTACTACTCACCACGGCCGCCACCACCACTATCCTGCCAGGGGCGAGGGAGGCGAGGCAGGAGGCGAGGTTTCTGTGCTCCGAGGGCTGGTGTGTGAGGAACTGCCTGGCGAGCATCACGTCGCCCTGCTCTGGATGCAGCACCACCACGTGCATGCCGGCGTGGGCAGGAAAGGGGAGGGATGTGGGGGAGCCGTCTTTGTGGTACACCTGCACAATAACAAAGAAGAACACAACATAAGAAAAGAAGCGGAAAGGTAGGTATAGGTTTTTTTTTACATCTCATAAAACTGGCCTAGGTTAAAGAAAAAAAGCAACAAAAACCCCGCTCGTTTTCAGTCCCTATAAAGAAGATAGCAATATTGAGATTGAGACTGCAGAAAAGGGGGATGGGCTAAGTTAGTGCTAATGAGTCAGTCCTGCTTTACCTTGAAACATTTACAGGAGTCTCCCAATATAGGCTACTCCAAATTTTCTATGATGACGCCTTCATAAAAAACGAGTAAGGCTGCAAGGGAGACTATCAGGTTTTATTTAGTTCCCAAGTGAAATAGCATTAGCCAAGGAAAGAGGTGACAATATTATTAACTAAGGAGACGAAGTTGAAGAGGACCTATGTATCGATACTAAGCGTCAATGGTCATAAGAAGAAGAAGATATTTTTTGACAGGGACAAGTATTCATTCCTTACCAGGTCGTGGTCGCGAAACACCTGCACAGAGTCCTTCGTGATGAGCACCTGCACGAGGAAGGTCTCCGCCTCTATCTCTGACGAAGGAGTCACCGCCAAGAGAAAGGAAACAAAATCAGTGCGATGGTATAATTGACTGATTTGTATGAGTAAAATACGTAAATGTTGTTGTTTAGGGCTGGAAATATGTATGCAAGGCCAAGGGATCTACTAAATTCCCTTGACCTTGCGTAAATGACAGAACCAAATGAATTGCTGCTCATTTTATCGATCAGGAAGGAAAATTGGTCCTCATTCTAGGCACAACACACTCACCTCGCAAGACCCTGAGAGCCGTGAAGTTGACTGGGTGGAGGGAGTGGTCCTCTGTGGGGATGGATATTATGAGGGGCTATTTGATAGTATTTGTTATTATTATGATATTATGTTTATGTCATCATCGTCATAGTCATCATATTTTTCGCAGTGCATTTTTTAAGCAAATCTTACTGGGCGACATTCTTTGGATATTCAGAAAGGTACGTAAAGGCCTATCGTACCTGTTAAAATATAGTTTTTTGGATACATCAACTTTACCCTTTTGTATGTTGTGTATAAATAAAGATCATATGTAGTAATAAGAGTACACTTCTGGATCTAACACCCACAGATAAGATGAACCATTGTATCCAGGAAGAATTTTATGAACCAATATCTTGTCGCCCAGTAGCTTAAAATTGTTCTTACTGGGCGACAGTTTTCCATCACTGGAAGACATTTTGGTCGCCCAGTTAGCATGTTAAAAAATGCACTGATTTTTCGTATACTAGTCTTAAAAATGTAAACGAATGTCACAAAAGAGAGAGAGAGAGAGAGAGAGAGAGAGAGAGAGAGAGAGAGAGAGAGAGAGAGAGAGAGAGAGAGAGAGAGAGAGAGAGAGAGAGAGAGAGAGAGAGAGAGAGAGAGAGTATTCCCACGCACCAGCAATCTTCCTCCACTTGACGGGAAAGTGATCACGAACGAGGGAATTCCTGGCGTGGCCGCGGGTGTTGTGGGTGCCTCGGGTGGACTGTGGGGCGGCAGGTTTCATGGGGTGAGGCTGGCTCATTCCCGGGGCATGGCGAGGAGGAGGCAGGAAGTACTGACGCTGTAGTAAAGAAACACTGATGGTTGTGGTTATGGAGAGAGCATTCCACAACCACACCCACACCCACGCCCACGCCCACACCCATGTCCAAGGCGCTCCGTGGCTATACATCTTGTGTGGTGGTGATGGTGCTTGTGACGGTGGAGATATATAGGTTCCCTCCCTCACTCTTGCTCTCTCTGGCCACACGCCCTCAGCCTATAGAGTGTGAAGGCAGTGGCAGTGATGTCCCTTACGTGCTGTGGCTGTGGTAGGACTGTGTAGAGGCGTACGTGGCGGGATTACACATTCACATTATTAATTGAATGATCAAGTGAGTGGTTTGGACCGACGCATGACCGAGGTGACGAGAGTGGTGCGTCTGTCCTCCCTTTACATTATTTGCACTTAACCTCACTAGTCTATATTAGAGCCATTTACGGTACTTGTTCATCACTAGTACAATCCCGAGTGAGGCGAATTAATGCAGTCCTCTCCATGATTGTGTAAATATATACATCCACCTCGTCGCTTGTTGAGTCCGTGAGCAATAGCCCCAAGACGATGTGAAATGTTAAGTTTGTTTCTCTTTTTTTCTAACTTCACACCGGGACAGCTCGCATTTTACTGTTGTCCTCACCCTAACAGTTCGCCCAAGACTTTGTCTTCTACGTGGACTAGGTACTGTACGTCGACCACGTCACTCCAGGAAAACCGTCCAGCCTTGAAGCAGGATAAAGCGGCAGAAATTCTCTCGGTGAGGGAGGCAGGTCAGGGTTGGGGGTGGCGGGGAGTAGGGTGTGGGCAGTAGAGGAGATGCGATGACGAGGTGTGAAAGAAACAACATATTCTCTGTTTCGCTGTTCATGTGTGGGTGCTGCGGCCATGGCGGCTGAGGGCTGCTGATGGCCTGGGAGGGAGAGGGATTGTGCCTAGCCATCATTCTCCTTTCCTTGTTCCCTTACGAATCAAGATCGTGTGCGCTAATGCATTCAGTACCTTATATGCCTGCATATATATATATACATATATATATGTGTGTGTGTGTGTGTGTGTACAGCACTATACTGTAGCAGACATGAATTGACTCAAATAAATTTGATTGTAAGTATTGTAAGCAGTCTACCTAAATCTGGCTCGTTTGTGAGAAAATATCCGCCTTCCCCTTCCCTTTATTACAAATACAGCGTTATATTACCTGTAGCGGCCTTGGCAGCGTCTATGTTTTTGTTTATGCATACGTGTATCATGGTGTATGTCTACTTGGCGTGACACCCTCACCCTTAGCTCCGGTAAGTTACGAATATACATACATAGAGTTGAAAACACCCATCATGCTTCGGATTCACTGCGGTAATAAAAGAAAACAATTCAAAGATGTGTAAATATTTATATATAAAAATAGTCTTACATATCTTAGGCATACACATATATGTGTGGGAGACAAAGTTTCATAACGGAACAAGTATCGTCGAGGCGCTCGCGTGAGGAAAATAAGTTTGTAGAGTGTATACATCGTGTTTGATGATATCACCCTGGGGAGGCTTTTATTTTTCTATAGAAAGGAGTAAATGACTAGGATGTGAGCTGACGAACCCTCAAAGAGGTCTACAGCACGTACAAGTTGTGGTGAGAGAGGAGAGTGAGGGTACATATATACAAGCATGTAAACAGTAATGGTGTGGTAACTATAATTTCTGAGGCTACAGCTAACGTGGCGTGCTGGTGACGAGGGAGACGGAGACTACCGCCGCCTTATTGGTCCTTAACATGTAACAGACAGGAAGCGACATGTAACAATTCGTGGTGCACAAAAGGCGTCACAGCCTGCCCACCGGAGTACAGAGGCAGGCAGAGCAGTGTTAACTCTTTGATATTATGCTTTCTTTCAGCCTGAGGAAGGGCACAGTAGGCCACTACCAGACTTGTACTTTTTTTTTTTTCATTTTTCCATTAACGGTGGTGGTGCATGCGACGCCATGAACTATGACGCAGCCCAGGCGCCGCTGCTCTGCTGGTGACTCTGCTGGGCGGAACTGCTTTCTTGGGACGCACTTTGATCAGAGGAGTAAGAAAAACTTGCAAAATTATTACCATTGTTGTTGTTTTGATTATTCGAGTTGTAGTTATTATTTCTACCGTAGTTGTTAGCATTACTGTTGTCCTGGCCGGTGACAGCACCATACCCTTGGGACACCGGTAGTTCCTCTGAAGGGTAGTAGTCGGTAGTCATTGGAGTCCAGCCTTCCATGCCAGAGGTTGGTTCAGCGGCTGGCGGGGAGAACAGTGAGTAGTCCAGGGTAACAGGTTGTGCTTCGGCAAGGTAAGGCGCCGCTGGGCGAATCAGGTTGGGCTGGGCAAGGAAGTGTTGAGGACTACCGGAGGCTGGAACTTTGATGTCTTGCGGAGCGACGGCATTGTATGAGCGTGGTACTGGCGAGGGTGGCGACGGCAGGACGTTGGAGGAAAGAGTGGAACCAGCTGGATGGGGCTCGTATGGTGCCAACTGAGGGAAGTTCTGGAACTGACCACCTTGTCCGAAACCGGAAGCACCAACAAAGCTACTCGAAGCCTTTTCTGAGGATGAGGAGGAAGAGGCGGAGGAGGAAGAAGCGGATTTATAGTTGGAGGCGTGCTGACCGGCTCCGTTGCCCAGATGACCATTGTTGCCTATATACTGAGAGGAAGCAGATGCCGACTTTGAATCTTTCTTGTCACTGGCGCTCTTCGACGATGAGGCATGATAACTCTGCGCAGCCAAGCCGTTGTTGTAATTGCCGCTGTATGCCTGCTGTTGCTGCTGTTCCTGTGACGATTTAGACGCCTCCTCGGATGACTGAGAGTTCTGAGAGTAGAATCTTGATCCGCCTGCGCCGCCATTATTGTAATTGTAACCTGACTGGTGTGTGGGAAGTGGAGAAGGTGCTGGAACATAGGTGGGTTGTTGGGGCTGCGGCTGATAAGTGGCTGGAGGGCTGGTGGGCTGGTGGGGTCGTGGCTGGTATGTTGCTGGAGGGCTGGTGGGCTGATAAGTTGTTGGAGAGTAGGTGGGCTGGTAGGAAGGCTGATGGGGCCGTGGCTGGTAAGTTGCTGGAGGGCTGGTGGGCTGGTAGGGACGTGGCTGGTAAGTTGTTGGAGAGTAGGTGGGTTGTTGAGGCTGCGGCTGGTAAGTTGCTGGAGGGCTGGTGGGCTGGTGGGGACGTGGTTGGTAAGTTGTTGGAGAGTAGGTGGGTTGTTGAGGCTGCGGCTGGTAAGTTGCTGGAGGGCTGGTGGGCTGGTGGGGACGTGGCTGGTAAGTTGCTGGAGGGCTGGTGGGCTGGTAGGTCCGTGGCTGGTAAGTTGCTGGAGGGCTGGTGGGCTGGTAGGGACGTGGCTGGTAAGTTGCTGGAGGGCTGGTGGGCTGGTAGGTCCGTGGCTGGTAAGTTGCTGGAGGGCTGGTGGGCTGGTAGGGACGTGGCTGGTAAGTTGCTGGAGGGCTGGTGGGCTGATAGGGACGTGGTTGGTAAGTTGCTGGAGGGCTTGGGGGCTGATAAGTTGCTGGAGGGCTGATGGGCTGGTGGGGCCGTGGCTGATAAGTTGCTGGAGGGCTGGTGGGCTGATAAGTTGTAGGAATAGTTTGTATGGGTGGGCTTGTTCTCGCCGTCGGTGGGACGTAGCTAGGGAGCGTGGGTGTGGGTCGCCTTGTTCCAGACCCCTGGGAGGGCACTCCAGCGTAGCCGAACGCAGCTAAATTACTGCTGCTGCTGCTGCTGCTGCTGCTGCTGCTGCTCTTCTTAGCGGACTGGGCGGACTGCTGACTCTGGTACTGCTGCTGGTGACCCAGTGCTTGGTTTCCCTGCTGTTGATGACCCGCAGGCTGCTGATAGCCACTGTTTATTCCTCGGTTAAGATATGCTGCCTGTTGGCTGTTGCTACTGCTACTGCTGCTACTCTTTTCAGCACTCTTCGAGGATTGCTGTCCTTGATACTGCTGCTGACCCAAAGCCTGGCTTCCTTGTTGTCCATAAGCAGCCGGTGGCTGATAACCAGTATTGACACCCTGATAGCCTACCTTCTGGCTGCTGCTGCTGCTGCTGCTACTGCTCTTTTTAGCGGATTGAGAGGCCTGGTGACTCTGATATTGTTGACCTTGTTGGCCAAACGAGCCGCCACCTTGTTGCCCATAACCCTGCTGGACACCAGTTTTAGCACCTTGGCTGCGATACCCTGCTTGCTGACTGCTGCTCTGCGCTGCGTTATAAGCATTGGAGGATGTCTGTTTTGTTGTTTTCTTTACGTTATACTGCTTCTGTTGTTGTCGCTGCTCTTGTTGCTGTTGTTGTTGCTGTTGATAGCCATTAACCTGGTGGGGCTGCGGCTGCACGAAGGCGCCATAGCTCTGCACGTCGTCAGCGATGGCTCCAGACTTCTGCAGGTCCACGAAAGTCTTGATGGGAATAAGCACAAACGGGAAGTTGATGAAATTTTCGTTGTAGTTGTTGTAGGCAGCGTTGTTAGAGGAGCTGTAGTTCTCATTGGCGGTAGAGGAGTTGGTGAAGGAGTTGTAGAGGTTCTTGGTGACTTCCTGGAGATACTGGGCCATCTGTTCCTTCGATAAGGTTTCCGTCGCCGCCGTTCGGGCAACGGCCTGCTGCGCGAGGCCGTTCTTAACGTTGAAGTTGCTGCCGCTGTACTGACTGGAACTACTCGAGCTTTTATCCTGGGAAGAAGAGGAAGAAGAAGAAGAAGCAGAGGCGGATTTGAATGCACCAAAGGAGTTTTGGTTATTAGCGTAGGCGGCATTGCTATTTTGGGCGGAGTTTTGGTTATTAGCGTAGGCGGCATTGCTATTTTGGGCGTTGTTATTCTGGGCGTAAGAGGCACGGACAGAGCCACCGGTGGGGGCCTGGAGGGGGGCAGGGGCGCGCGTGGCGCCATCAAGACCTGGAACATTTACGCGGAGTTACTTATCATCCTTAAGATTGTGTGTGTGTGTGTGTGTGTGTGTGTGTGTGTGTGTGTGTGTGTGTGTGTATGTGTGTGTGTGTGTGTGTGTGTGTGTGTGTGTGTGTGTGTGTGTGTGTGTGTGTGTGTGTGTGTGTGTGTGTGTGTGTGTGTGTGTGTGTGTGTGTGTGTGTATGTGTGTTGTGTGTGTGTGTGTGTGTGTGTGGTGTGTGTGTGTGTGTGTGTGTGTGTGTGTGTGTGTGTGTGTGTGTGTGTGTGTGTGTGTGTGTGTGTGTGTGTGTGTGTGTGTGTTTGTAGTTACACAACATTACATACAACAAATAAAAAGGTATCCTGGAGACGAAAAATAGCAGCATTTAACAGAAGGTAAGGGAACCCGAATAAACTCATATGACGGAAGGGAAAGGGAGGGTGAGGGAGGAGGGAGGAGGGCGAGGAGGGAGACACGCCGCCACTCATAACAGGGAGCCACAAAACCTTCCCTCAGTGATGACAAGTACTAAGGGTCACTTCCAGGCCCACAGAGGAGGTCAGGAAACACGAAAAACACTCATAATCCAAGTCCAGAGACAGCTACACGAGAGAGAGAGAGAGAGAGAGAGAGAGAGAGAGAGAGAGAGAGAGAGAGAGAGAGAGAGAGAGAGAGAGAGAGAGAGAGAGAGAGAGAGAGAGAGAGAGAGAGAGAAAAAAAAAATAATAAAAATAAAAAAAGGATGGTATGGATGGTCATGTGCAAGGGAATTACAGTCTGCCCGCCACGCGAGGATCATCCTAAGACTTGGGGAAGAGACTCAGGGAAGGAGAAGGTCGCTGGTCGTGTAATGGAAATGTTTGCAGTAAGTCCAGAGTGATAGTAAGCAGGAGTAATTGGAAGCTGGTGAAACAGGGACAGTGTTACGTCACCAATCATAACATAGGAAAAATATTTACATTCATGAAGAGGAAAACTTAGCAGATAATTATAAAGCATTGTTATCACACGGCCATAAGTTTTAGAAGAGTAATGGTTTATGCAGAAGATTGGCAAACTGGTTTTGAATGCATATCCTGAAAAAAGACATTCTACAATTGAAAAAATAGGGGTGTTCAAAGCAAGTCAGTGATTAAGAAAGTATGTACAGACAGTTAGGGTATCTTGATGAATATTCAAGGTACTCTACAGACAGTGTAAGTAGGAAAAGCTGAGGACATTTTTTTTAAAAGGGAATATCAGTCACGCAAACAAGAAAAATAAATAGTATTAAGTATTTAATTTAATTAGGAAACTTCATGCTCAATAACGGCAGAGTAAACATTTTTGGTCTCCTACGTGGAGTTCGTGCTTGGAGAAACATAAATAAAGAGAAAGACAAAAAATAGTCAAAATTACCGTCGTCCTGAGTGGGTCTGTACCAGTATGAACCACCACCACACCACCACCACCACCACCACCACCACCACCACCACCAGTAAGGACATCACTACTGCTGTCATTCTTGTTTTACGTATATAGTACCAAACATGCCGCCATATCACTGCTTCCTCTACCTCGTGGTGGATATAATATCTATTTTATATATCCTTATTCAAAACAATTATTTTTTACATGTGAATTTACCACACCAATCTATCATTATTCTCCTTCATAATCAGGAAGCAAAGCATAAGGAGGCAGTGATGTGGGGTTTGAGGTTTTCTCTCGTCAGGCCGAACGGCGGGAGGGCAGGGAAGGAGGGGTCAGCGTCGGGTCCGGTGCTTCCAGGGCGTCACCGCGGGGCGTCTCGGGTGTCGGGGCTCACGTGCCGTTAGTCCATGAAGTCGTCGGTCTGCTGGTCGTGAAGGCAGCGGGAAGGTCGCCTGACGTGGCTCGTAGGACTTGTGTGACTGCTGACTCATGACGCTGATCATCTCTGACACCTTGTAATGACTAATAGAAATTTACACCTCATTCTACTCAGGGTAATAACACTGTATACTCTATATAAGGAGGACACAAGAGCGGTGGAGTGGGAGAATGTACACATACACAAGAAAGGTGTGAATATATGATAAACTACGCGTATAGATTTAAGTTATATATAATGCTTCTGCCCGATGCTATGTCAGTAAACTACGTGGGAATTGTAATGCATTCTACAACTATCAGTATCATTCCAGTACAATCCTAAAATGGGAACCATAGTAATAGGATCTCAAACGGTAGTACTTATTTCTGCCAGGTGTACCAAGTTAGGGTTTTCCTTTTTAACCTGCTGCAAGATATCAGGGAAAGTTAATATTGACATCATTACCTATACTCTACGCCAAGCTCCTCTAACACACCCTGAAGCCGACACCTAGCACGTTGTTGCCTCAATACAATCACACATATGTTCGCTACACTCTGCCCCGCTACTGTCACCTATGAGCCAGAACCCGCCAGAACCCTTAACAGTAATATTTCAAATGACGTCATATATCAATTAGAATCAATCCTTCTTATGAGCTTGCGGATCTAAGCCTACAAATCAGCTTAAAATGACACTTTGGGTGATAATGATGTAGTCTGTGGTAGCCTTGGTTTTGAATAGTAGAGCATCGAATCATTTAAACATGTACGAGTATTTGTTTCTCCCCTCATATGTCTGCCTATCTATCCACCTATTCCTCTTAGTCTTTGTTCCTTTTACCTATGTGTGTTGTTCCCCTTAAACTATATTCCGTCAGGTGGCAAGGAGCGGAAAGGCACTCACCGGGGCAAGGCGTCTTATCGGGGCTGCGAGTGAGGGAGACGATGTGGAAGCCTGTGTCATCAGCGCGGTATATCGTGGTCCTCACTAGCCCCGTGGGATCCAGAACCTGCGAAGAGAGGATAGAGAAAGATGAGGTTATGAGGAGAGAGAGAGAGAGAATGAGGGAGCATGAGAAAGAGAATGAGGGAGAATGAGAGAGAATGAGGGAGAATGAGAGAAAATTAGGAAGAATGAGAGAGAAAATGAGGGAGAATGAGAGAATGAGAGAGTGAGGGAGAATGAGAGAGAAAATGAGGAAGAATAAGAGAGTGAGGGAGAATGAGAGAGAGAGAGAGAGAGAGAGAGAGAGAGAGAGAGAGAGAGAGAGAGAGAGAGAGAGAGAGAGAGAGAGAGAGAGAGAGAGAGAGAGGAGAGAGAGAGAGAGAGAGAGAGAGAGAGAGAGAGAGAGAGAGGAGAGAGAGGAGAGAGAAGAGAGAGAGAGAGAGAGAGAGAGAGAGTATAAATAACGAATATAATGAAAGGAGAATGAAGCAAGGAGGAGGCAAGCACGGTAAAGGAGGAGAATGTACATAAGAAAAGTGTGAAGATATAATATACTACATAGTGTTAATCTCCTGTGATGTTACTGATGTTATCTATGTACGTATCATGTAATTTAAGACTCGTAAAGAATGACAAATGAAAACCTGTCCTAATGGTACACACACAGACACACGCACACAGACACGCACACGTCTTCCTTATAACATACCTCTTTACAACATGCGCCTATCATATTCTCGCCCTTAGCACACTTGTCTTTAGTATATACATCTATCCTTCCTTCAACATTTCTACCTCTCAACATACCTGGAAGCAGCCCGTCACGACTCCCTGTTTGTCGCCTTCCTCTTGACGCGTCTGGAAGTTCTCAGTAGCCTCGTCGTCCACAATGTAACCGAAGTTGAAAGGCATTCCTTTCATCTGGACGACCCCGGGAAGCGGATGGAAGAATACATAAATGTCAATAGCAATATAAATAGCACCGTTAAGCTTCTAATTACTACTATTCACGACAAGTCTACATGCTTAGCTCTATATACATTGAATTAAGTTACGTGCAGCTCATGCTCGAACTCAAGCTATTCAATGTTCTTCATAAACTTTACATCAGTCAGGCATGTGAAATGATGAGACGCTCTGCAAAGTTCTTGGACCCGTTCACAACAACTTCTAACTCTTGATCATTATTATATAATCATTAGAAATCTCGCTAATACACTGGAGGAAGGGAATGGTGAGCAGTACCGGTGCTTCCCCGTGGGTGGGCAGCGCTACGGTGGGGTTGAGGGAGGATCCTGAAGTCAACAGGGTGTCGGCGTATTCCAGCAAGTCGGTGGGCACAAAGGTTTCCTCCTGGACGTCATCGGCGGGCAGCATCACCCCGGAGACAGCCCTAGGGACCATTTCGCCCTCGTCCGTGGCAGTCATCACCTGTGGAGTGCGAAGTGTCAGGAGAGGGTGATGGTATGTAGTGGTGGGTGTGAAGGATGAAATGACAAGTTTGGGATGAGATCAAGGTTATGGGACGAACGGAAGAAGGTTCAGTATGCAGCACAATCATTCACGTATTTAGTCTACCAAGTAAGTTCACCTTCATCATCATCTTGGGTTTGCTCATGAGTTTTTTGAGAGTACTGGACGACTTCTTATGGCGGGGATATGAGGGATTCGGCCGCTGGTATGAGTAATCAAGGGAGGTTCCGGGGGAGGACTTTGGTGAGCCCGCTGCGCTTTCTGGGTTGGGCACATATGCGTAAGAATCGTCCGTCCCCGGCGATGAGTTGTGACCGAAGCCAGGCTGGAGATGGGGGTAGATTTTGGCGACTGCAATGGGCCGTAAGCGAAGGGGCGTGTTGGCTTTCTCTAGTTGCGTCTCTGTCACAACGGCTGAGGAGAAACAAACATATGCAATGGATGAAGAGTAAACATTTTCTCTTCAATATTTTCATCTTCCACCTCTCTACTTTATATTGAATGAGGTAAAGTCGTGTATAAAGTTGTACGAGTTGTAAAAAGTACAGAAAAAAGTAAAAAGTAAAGTAAAAATTGTGAAGTACGAGTTAAAAAAAAAAAAACTGTATACCTGTTACTAGTTGAATGAGCAGAATATGAATTATTAGATACATAGCCATACATTTATCTGTTTGGTTCATGGAATAATACACTTTATGGTATGCTATCGACGACGACTGCATTATGTTGTTTACCTTCTTCAACGGGGAACGACAGCTTGAGTTGAGGGCGGCGTTGGTCGTCTACGGTGGCCTCGTACACCGCCTGGCGCTTGGTGAGGTGCTCGGCGTGGTGGGCGGGGGGCGGCAGGAGGAAGAGGGCGAAAGGCAATCCGTTGGAGGTGCGCAATGAGTCTGGGGAAGCATGGAAGAGTGAGTGCCGAGGAAGGGAATTAAGGATACATGTACAGTGCCTGGCCATCTTATTAGACGGATACATGTACAGTGCCTGGCCATCTTATTAGACGGATACATGTACAGTGCATGGCCATCTTATTAGACGCACCATGCTTATAAAAAGTTACTACGGGCTGTGAAGCGAAAACGATAGCTATTTTTTTGTTATATTTACCTGAAATCATATGATAAAGTCTTTTCAACATTTTTTTAATAAGGAAACAGAAATCTATCTACGTATAGTGAACTAGTAGAAGAGACAGGCAAGTGTGTATAAGGTATAGATTTTATTATGCGAGGAGATGCACAGCGGTCTTTGAGTGATGCAACAATAGACTTAGAAGACCGGAAGGGAATAACGATAAAATTCAATAATGCAGGAGAGAGAGAGAGAGAGAGAGAGAGAGAGAGAGAGAGAGAGAGAGAGAGAGAGAGAGAGAGAGAGAGAGAGAGAGAGAGAGAGAGAGAGAGAGAGAGAGAGAGAGAGAGAGAGAGAGAGAGAGAGAGAGAGAGAGAGAGAGAGAGAGAGAGAGAGAGAGAGAGAGAGAGAGAGAGAGAGAGAGAGAGAAGAGAGAGATAGAGAGAGAGAGAGAGAGAGAGAGAGAGAGAGAGAGAGAGAGAGAGAGGAGGAGAGAGAGAGAGAGAGAGAGAGAGAGAGAGAGAGAGAGAGAGAGAGAGAGAGAGAGAGAGAGAAAAGAGAGAGAGAGAGGAGAGAGAGAGAGAGAGAGATTAAATAACCCGCTACTGATAACTCATATTGAAGACCTAGTTATTCCTGCAGAGTACGACGAAGGGAAGAGCAGGGGAAGGGACCGTGTGAGCAGAGGCTGGGGAGGGGAGGAGGGAGAGGACGATGGCCGGGAAAGCAAGCAGCAGGCAGACATTTCCCATAACGAGGAGTGACAGGCCATAAAAACCCTCAGCCAGCCTCATACAAGCATGGTTGAGGTAGTTCTCCCCGTGACGACTTCAAGCTTACGAGATAACTGGCGTCTGTTGTTATTTTCTTATCAAGTTAAATCATCACAACTCGTAATTCCGTCATCGTTAATCCAATCTTTCTTGGTTACTGCATCTTTGCGGTTCACTTTTCGGTTCTCTTCCTCTTTATTATGTCTTCTTCCATCTTTATCATGTATCTTCTCTCCCTTTTCTCCTTTCTTCTCATTTCCTCCTTCTCCACCTTTTACTTTTTTCCTGCTCCAGATTCCCACGATTTGTCTTCCGCCTCACACTGGTCTATAACACACACTTTTCCTCCTTATTCAACCCGGGGAATTAATTGCCTTCCTTCCGCGGGCCTCCTTGTGAAATATAATTGAAAGGAATGTGAGCAAGAAGAACCAACAGGTGACCTAAACGTAGGAGAATTGTGGCCGAACAGCGGGCGTTGTTAAAAAAAAAAAGTGATGGTTGCAGGTGATGTTGGTGCAGATGTGGTGAGATCGTGGTGGTGGTGGTGGTGGTGATGGTGGTGGTGGTGGTGGTGGTGGTGGTGGTGGTGGTGATGGTGGTGATGGTGGTGATGATGGTGATGGTGGTGATGGGTGTGGTAATGGAGAAAGAGAGGCGGAAATACTAAATTGGGAGATGTAATAACGGTAGTGTTTTTGGTGTTAAGATTAATTTTATTCTGGTTTTCTGGTTTACTAGCTTGCAAAAATTACAAAAAAAGCATAAGATACCTAAAAAACGGCCAAAAAGTAAAAAATAAAATAAAATAAAATAAAAATGAATGCAAAATTACAAAAAAAAGAGCTTAAAATATCTAAAAACTGCCAAAAGTACCAAAAATACTGCAAAAAATACACCAAAAAATGCACTAAGAGCTTATAAAGGGAATGAGTATAAAGATGAGTGTAAAATGAGTACATGGATGATGATATTCGTGATGGTTTAGTAGTAGTGATGAAGGGGGAGGAAGTAGTGAGGGAGTGGGTGATTATAGGGGGCGGCAGGGAAAGGGGAGGTTATAAAGGAAAGGATGAGTGGTGGTGGTGGTGGTAGTGGTGGTGATGACAGCGTGCATTCTCAAAGTGGAAATGAGTATGGCGTTGAGTGGCGTTGAGTGGTGTAATAATGGTAAGATGATACAACTCACGTGCGCTGACTAATTTGTTTCTCTCTCTCTCTCTCTCTCTCTCTCTCTCTCTCTCTCTCTCTCTCTCTCTCTCTCTCTCTCTCTCTCTCTCTCTCTCTCTCTCTCTCTCTCTCTCTCTCTCTCTCTCTCTCTCTCTCTCTCTCTCTCTCTCTCTCTCGTTTCCACACACACACACACACACACACACACACACACACACACACACACAACACACACACACACACACACACACACACACACACACACACGACATGGTTGCCTCATCACTATTACCTTCAGTGCGGACGGTAAGGCGCCTCAGGGCAGACAAGGAGGGAGGGAGGAATGATAGGGACGGAAAAGAGGAAAGTTGGGAGGCACGGAGAAACAATGAAGGAAGGGAAAGAGAGAGGAGAATAATCAGGGGTAAGGAATGAAAGGGCGGGGGGGGGGGGGGAGAAAAGGAAAGAGGAAAAGCAGTGGCATGGAAGGGGAGGGATGGGAGGGTGATCAGGGAAGTATAGGGAAGGAAGGAAAAGCTTTGCAGTGAAAGGGGGGTAAAGGAAATCTGACCAGTAAGAAATTGTCTCTCTCTAATAACGTGTAATGTGAGTTGTGAAAGTATACAACACGCAGACCATTGGCGACGGAGGGAGGGGAGAGGAGGAGGGGAGGAAGAGGAGGAGGAGGAGGAGGAGGAGGAGGAGGAGGAGGAGGAGGAGGAGGAGGAGGAGGAGGAGGAGGAGGGGAAGACGGTGTTACTGAGCCGAGGGAAGATGCGTGACAACAGAAAATAGAAAATGAATCTGTGGTGTGATATATTACGAGCTAGTCATTGGCAGGTAGACACACACACACACACACACACACACACACACACACACACACACACACACACACACACACACACACACACACACACACACACACACACACACACACACACACACACACACACACACACACACACACACGCACGCACACACACACACGCACACACACACACACACACACACACACACACACACACACACACACACTCACACTCACACACACACTCTCACACACACACACACACACACACACACACACACACACACACACACACACACACACACACACACACACACACACACACACACACACACACACACACACACACACACACACACACACACACACACACACACACATCCACAAAAGATAAGAGGCAAGAAGAATAAGATAAATGACTATGGTGTACAAAATGCTATAGGAAATAACATGATATTAAGAGATGATTTATTTCAGCAAGGGAATTCAACGCTACGAGAACACAGCAACAATTCAACAAGATAAAAGAGAAGATATGGATTTACAGTATACAATTTCCCCAAATAGAGCAATGGATCAATGCGATGCCCTATCAGAAGTGTTTGCATGTAGTCTAGGAAGGAAACCTAAGGAAGGAACATAGTAGCCTACAGGCGCTATTGGCTCGAACGTAGAAACAAATAAGTTTATAGATATTCAAAGAAAAGTATGAACACTTGGTATCAAAAGCCGATAAATTACGAGTAAATAAATATAGAAACAGAAACGTATAAAAAGGTCTACATATACACACCGTCGGCCTCCACCATGCCACCAGGGCCACACAACAGCCCGGCCACCAGCAGAGCCGCCGCCGCCAGTCGCCGCCACGCTGCCTCCATCTGCGGGGGGAAAATGTCGTTTATTTTGATTATTTTTATATTTTTATTTGTCATTTTTTTACATCACAAAGGACTGGCCAAGAGCACAAAAAAGTAACAGAAAGCCCGTTTCGTTGCCAGTCCTTATAAAGAAGACAGTAAGAGAATAAAGAAAAAGGGGTGGGCCTATTTAGTTTGGGAGATGTCTTGTCACTCCTCTCTTGAAGAAATTTAAGTCGTAGGAAGGTGGAACAATATACCACTACACCAACATTACATGTTACGCCAGGCGGAACATTATACCAACTAACAAAGCGTTGTGATGCCGCACATGCACAAACTGAAATCAGTGTTACAGAAAAAAAAAAAATGTTTGTTGCCTCATCCTGCCGGTGTAGGAAAAGTCACAGTAGACAGAGAGAGAAAAAGAGACTTTTATGTTACAAGATGATAACCGTCGAGCTTCTCCACGGATCCTTCCCTCACGTTGCATGTCATGAAAATCAGCACAGACCCAAAAGAGTGAGGAAATCAAAGTTCTCGCCGTAGTTATGATCGATGACCAACCAAATAACAGGCATTAGACTATACTCACGCGAGGGATATAAAGAATCGTATAATGATGACTGCCATAAGCTGTTCCTTTCAGACCACAGGTGGAATTTTGTTATACCCTAATATTTTATATTTACTGATAGTTCTTTCGCATAATCTCCCTTGAGGCTGACACTGACACAATGTGACACATGCTGGACACCGCGTCACGAGCGGCAAGGCGGATGTTGACTTCATGCATATTGCGCAAAAAAATGAGTTTGGCAAAACTATCAAAGTTGATGGATAGTCAACGAGCTCTTTAAATGATCAGATTACACGTTGTCGGTTTTGCCAGTCAGGCATGAACTGGCGGTCTGGCACAGAGCGGCGGGGCGTGACGGCAGGATGGGCTGCGGTGGCTATTTGTCAAGCCATGCTGGTGTCAGCGAGGAGTGACGCAACCATCACGGCCGGGGGGGGGGGGGGGGGGGAGATACGCCCTCAACGTGACTAATCGTATCCTCTCCGCTGATTAAAACCTTCGTGTTATAATGGACCGTCCCGAAAATATGTTCTAGGTACTGGATGCCACCGGACACTACAACCATTCTGCTAGAAACTACAACAACGCTGCAACTGTGCTTCATTTATGTCTGTCAAAATCTTAAGTGGTTGTCAAACAATAACTTGTTAACAGAAATACTGTGCATTGAATTTGTGACATAATTCAGCCGATTTGAATTACTAAAGGCCGAAGTATTTTATAACAGGGCCTTTACAAGTATTTCTGATAAACAGAAATAATACTTATGTTCCTGCTTGACACGTAAGAAAAAGTTACGATCCCTTTCTTCATTGGTTGATATATTACCGAAATAGCTACTTGTTAGGAAAATGATCGATTATTTTCTATGATCAAGCTGCCGATAATGATTTCTTACGTTATCAATCCCCATAGAGATCAATAACTTATCTTATTATAACATCTATCTTTACCTCGATCTCATTTGTGCATTGGTGATACCTGCATTGTGCTGCGCACTTTTTTTTAAATAAACATTTCTACCTCGCGGCTTTCACCTCACCAATCTCGGCCACTCGCGTGTAATCCCCGGCAGACATCCCGCAGCGCCAACGCACCAGCGCCGCGGCCCCCCCTCCCACAACGGAACCCCGATGATTGCACAACGACCAAATGTGAAATTAGATTTCATGCACACCCTCTGTGTGTGTGTGTGTGTAGGTGTGTGTGTGTGTGTGTGTGTGTGTGTGTGTGTGTGTGTGTGTGTGTGTGTGTGTGTGTGTGTGTGTGTGTGTGTGTGTGTGTGTGTGTGTGTGTGTGTGTGTGTGTGTGTGTGTGTGTGTGTGTGTGTGTGTGTGTGTGTGTGTGTGTGTGTGTGTGTGTGTGTGTGTGTGTGTGTATACATACATGATTTATGCAGTTCAAAATAGAACGCAGTAAAACAGTATACAAAGTAAAAGCCTATACTATGCCACCTGACTCGTGGCACAGCGAGGGAAAACTTGTATTACATGGGATCATTTTACATGGAAAAAAAATGTAGAAAAAAATCCTCTCCAAAAGTTACTTTAATGCATCATAGAAAATTATCCTCTCGATAGGGTTATGACCAGTGATTTCAATGCATTCTAAAAATAAGTATTCCTTTCCACAGGGTATTTCTGCACCAAAATTCTTGGGTTTGCCTCACTCACTTGTTTTCGCTTCACTACGACGCAAGATGTCAGGTATAACGACGCTAAAAGGTAAGCGATTTTTCTTTATCTCTCTCATCTATCCTTGTCTCTTTATCCAGCATTTAAGGAGAGGAAGAAGTGATTTGGAGGAGGAGAAATAGAAGGAGGAGGAGGAAGAGGAGGAGGAGGAGGAGAGGAGGAGGAGGAGGAGGAGGAGGAGGAGGAGGAGGAGGAGGAGGAGGTAAGGTGCCGCAGGGGGTGTTGAGTCAGGAGCAAGGCGGGGGAGGGACGCGTCTGTCTGTTTTGATCTGAAGTGCAATCAACAACCACCACACGGACGATTTATGGCCCATGTTGGTGTCCAGAGCCACTGTCCCTCCTGCCTCTGATCCTTCCCCTTCCCTTGAAATTTAGGTAGCTTTAAAAGGAGGCTAGATAATTTCATGGATGGGGATGTAAGGTGGATGCAGGTAGTGTTAAGTAACAGGAACTACCACGTGTAGGTCTCGCGGCCTGTTGTAGCTTCCTTATTTTCTTATGTTCTTATGTTGTTATGAAACACTGGATGGCGTGAATAAAAAGCCTGAAGGTGCAGGTGTTGGCGTGGACTTGTGCTATTACTTTTTATAATGTAGTCCTATTATCTCTTACATGTATTATATTGTGTGTGTGTCTGGGGGGGGGGTATTCCTCTCCTTACTGATCTCTCCCTTCGTCTCTGGGGAAAAATGTGAAAGAAAAAACATTACTATTTATGAGTCCAACACTTCCTCCTTTCTCCCACGTATCTGCGGTCCCTCATGAGGTGGTCTTCTAACTCATTGCTTCTCCTACTGCTACTCGTATCTATCCTATCGTATCTATCTACTATCTCGTATCTATCCTCTACCTGCTACTACTAATCGTATCTATCCTATCGTATCTATCTACTATCTCGTATCTATCTACTATCTCGTATCTATCCTCTACCTGCTACTACTAATCGTATCTATCCTATCGTATCTATCTACTATCTCGTATCTATCTACTATCTCGTATCTATCCTCTACCTGCTACTACTAATCGTATCTATCCTATCGTATCTATCTACTATCTCGTATCTATCTACTATCTCGTATCTATCCTCTACCTACTACTACTACTCGTATCTATCCTATCGTATCTATCTACTATCTCGTATCCTACCTACTACTACTACTCGCATCTATCCTATCGTATCTATCTACTATCTCGTATCTATCCTCTACCTACTACTACTACTCGTATCTATCCTATCGTATCTATCTACTATCTCGTATCTATCCTCTATCCTACTACCAAAGTAACTAAGAACTGTTACTGTTACTCTACCTACTACTACTAATCGTATCTATCCTTCTTCCTTGTCATTCTTCTCCATCTGATTCTTGATTGTGTTCCATCAGTGCTTTATATTTTCATCCTTTTCATTGTACTAACACGATTTTTGTCACTTTAATTAGATTTTTTAATGACCTGAGTTTTGTTAGAGCGACTTTTTTCTTTGCGTTTATAAGTGCTTCATCTCTCTCCTTATTCTCT
>JACEEZ010018938.1:657886-662886 GCA_016584305.1 Chionoecetes opilio
AAAAAAAGAAGAAGAAAAAGAAAAAGAAAAGAAGCAGTAACATCAACACTCTTTCCTTATTTCCTCCTAAATCCCAACACACCTGTCTGGTCCGCTGTCTTCACCACTCACTTCTGTTTCTCTCCCCAACCTCACCTTCATCCTCGCTAACATCACATCCTCTCTTTCAATGCCTTCCTCTCCCTTCTGTCCTTCTCCAACGTTCTGTATATACCACCCAGAAAAAGAATACATATACAAACAGTATTCCCTATTTATGCGGATACACAGTCAACACATAAATAGATTAGTATGCGAGGTCTCATTCGGCTTTGATGCGGCACAGCGGGACGTTGGTTTTTTTATATGCTTGTGTTCCTCGGTCGGTGCAACATGAGAGAAAGGCGGCGGGTGCTCCCTCCGCACCTGTAAGTACCTTGCACCCGCGAGGCCAGGTCAAGGTGAGACTGTTCTGTTCTGATTATGTTGAGGTGAAAAACGTAGGTAGGAACTCTATGTATGTGTGCTATTTTTGTCTTAATTTGTGGATTTGTCTGTCTATCTGTTTGTCTGTCTGTCTGTCTATCCTCCTCTTCCCCCCCTCAAAGTGTTTGAAAGGTATCAACATATACAGATGTAAATGCATACAGGCACTGCATTAATAATCAAAGAAATATAGAAATTATGACCTCAATCATAAAAATAGATTCATCATCATCATCTGCTACAAACACAGTGTTGGCCGAGGACCTTCCCAACCCTGCGAGTCATTGAAACAAACACCAGCACGTGACTGCTGTACACCAGAAGACCTTTGACTCAGCAAGAAAAATCCAGTTTCACACTCATTGCGTGATATAAGATTTGAAAAGCATATCATCAGACTCCTTTTGAGTTTGCATACAATAGAACACCGTGGTGATCAGATTACATGATGAAGCATGAAACCAGCATTGAAAAAAATATCAAAGCAGAGATGTGAAACATCCCAACATTTTTTTTAAATAGTGGGTTTTTTTCAGAAAGTTTGATTGGGAAACTAAAGGCGCATAAGGTAAAAGGAAAAGATTTAAACTCTGAAATTTGCAGCGGACGGAAAAAGCCGAGGAGTGAGTTTAATGACCTTCAATCTAAAAATAAAGTAACATAACTAAATTTTGTATATCACTTATGGGTAAGGTTTAACACTAACGATAACATTTTCAAAGCAGGTGAGTAGTTTTACTTTTCTCAAAAGATGTATCGAGATAAAGGTAGATAGATATAAATGACGTATCAATAAAGGAAGTAAAGTCTTCGTAAAGACAGATATGTACTGAGGTTTTTGTCCAATCTGCTAAGAGCTTAAGTACCTGCGTTGCCTCAACGACTCATGCAACACATTGATACACTCAGATGATTGCGCAGAGAACGCCCACGCTGTAATGAATGCCAGTATGTCAAGGGTTGTGGGTCCTCTGGTCTTGATTTTAAATCGAGAACATATTGGTAGGTGGTCTTAACTTCATTCAGCTTACTTCTAGTCCAAGAATAATTATTTGTCATATATATATATATATATATATATTATATATATATATATATATATATATATATATATATATATATATATATATATATATATGTATAATGTATTATATATATATGTAAATATATATATACTTTATATATATGTGTGTATAATGTATATATCATTAATATTATCAGCGTGTAGGTGAGCGTGGCGGGGTGCTGAGCTCACCTGCAGCACCGCAGCACCGCAGCACGGGCAGGCCAGGGCCAGCTCAGGGGAGGTTTGGCGGCAATTGCACGCCCATCACAATTCATGTATTTTATTTTAGCAACTTTTTTTCATGCTGAAGGGCGTTGTGTAATGATGCACGATGAAGAAATTCAACATCTGTACCGACCACAAATAGATAGTTGTCGATTACAGTCCGTCTTATCATACCAGTAGGGCGTTCCATCATCCACCAGTTACAAAGGTCACCCGCCCGGAGGAATGAGGAGCCGTAGTGACCTACAAAGTCTCATGAATTATGTCAATCACTGGTTGTCGTGCTGGCCCAGCCTCCCCCGAGGACTTGCCGCTCAACTGCAGCGCGGAGGGGACGGGAGGGTATAGGGGAGGGAGTGGATGACACGTGATGGGCTCAGAGAAGTGGAGGACGGGAACCGGGGAAGGAAAAACTTTTACGATTGTAAAGGAAAGAAAGAAAATGTCTGAATAGATTGGTGTAGGTCATCCAGTAACATCTTCTAGACTAGCAATGCATTTCACTTTCCTCTTCCCTCACCGCCACTGCGCTGCCTGGCCACTTTGCACACCGCTCATCCATCAACAAGTCTCACATGGGCACTGGAATTATCAAGCCCTCTTGCCTCTCAAATTTACTTAACCTATATTTTTTCCCAACAAATAAAAAAATTATTAAGGTGATGCCATTTGACTAAGGGTCACATTGTTTTCTTTCGCAATCGAGATCAAAACGTAGGGGAGAGCGGGGCGGGTTGCATCATTGCCTCTAACTCGCATTACCTTTTATTATTATTATTATTGTTGTAGTTGTAGTAGTAGGATGTACGTGTGATAACATGCGAGTTAGAGGCAATGATGCAACCTACCCTCCATGCAACCTGCCCCGTTCTCCCCTACTACTCATATTATGGCGTCGAGAAGAAACACAGCCTGACAAGCACAGCAGCACAGGGGAGCCTCTCATTACCGGCACCAGCGTCGCACGATTCCATCAAATATTCGGTCTGGATTTGGTACGGTCAGTCGTGTTGGTGTGTTGGCTGTGTTGGTAATGATGGTGGTGTGGTGTGTGTGGTGTGGTGGTAGCCGTTATAGTGATCGTTATTTGGTGTGCTTGTGGTGGTGATGATTTTAGTGACAAAAATATATATTATTAAATGTACATTATGATGATGTTGACAGTGGTGGTGATAGCAATAGTAGTGTTGGTCGTGTTGTGGTGGTGATGGTGGTGGTTGTGGTAATTGTGGTGGTAATGTTGGTGGCAGTGATGGTGATGGTGGTAGCAGTGGTCGGGAAGGAGGGAAGTAAAGAAGAATAGTTTCGCAAGTCGGTGTCCCTGGGGTGACCGAGTCCGCCGCCTGACCAGTACACATTGAGACATTATTACCATCAGGGCCGCGGGGGGACGCCTGCTGCCCCTCCCACACCCACCACAGCGTCCCCAGCACCCTCTGGAGACACCGCGGCCTTGGTGTTGGCCCCATGATTGACGCAGCCCGACGCTATCACTACTTAGGCAACTTGATTCAGTGGCGGCATGAAGAAATAAACAAACAGAGGAATACATTGAACAAGAAAATATGCATACTAAACCAATCAAATAAACTCAATAAAACTATTATTCCATTTTAACACCAAATTCACTTTGGTGGACGAAACTAATCTTTTCTGGTGAGTTTTGATGTGTTTTGAATTAATCTGCTAACCATTTCTGTCGTAAATATTTTTTTTTTTAAGTTAGATAAAGGTATAGATTAGGTTAGGTATAGCCAGGTTAGGTTTGGTAAGGGTTCAGTTAGGTTCAATTTGTTTTTCAATAATTTTTTGTCACAATTCACACACACACAAAAAAAAGTTATTTGCGACAAAAACGGTTAGCAGATTAATTCAAAACACATCAAAACTCACCAGAAAAAAATAATTTCGTCCACCAAAGTGAATTCGGTGTCAAACTGGAATAATACCAATAAAACAGACATGAACGTAATACATCCTCAAAACTTATACTTATGACGTTACTTGACTTTCTAGCTAACAATCGTGACGCTATAATCAACGCGTAACACAACACCTACACTATAATGAACGAGGAACAGTTTGGGCGTAATTAAGGTATATAAACGAACAGGTCTGTCATCACCACAACATACGGTGTGGGAAAACAATATACGATCTTAACAACAGGTAATAATTGAGTTGGTGGCAGGGAGTGACCAGAGTGAAGGATGGTGACGCCTGGTGTTGGCAGGACTGGTGTACAGGTGTTGACTGGCACGATAGCCTGTCCGGTGGGCGAAACACAGCGCTAGGGAAAATAATGACCGTGGGAAGTTTTTAAGAGCATTCATTTCAACGCTACATGTGTCATACTGTCGACGACGATGGAAAAAGAAAGGGTGTGACGTTCCTTTCCCCTATCCATTATGTATACACTCGACGCAATACTTCAAGTTCTCAGCCATTTTCTACTTCACTTCTTCACCACTAGAAATAATATAGTGTGTTTAAATGCTACATATGTCATACTGTCGACAAGAATGAACAAAGAGAGGGTGTGACGTTCCTCTCCTCAAACTATTATGTATACACTCCACGAAGCACCTCAAGTTCTCAGCCATTTACTTCACCACAAGTAATGTTATGTGTTTCCCATGCCAAAATCGCCCCTCCTGACCCCTCACGGATAGATAAAGAGAGAAACTTATTCATTTGATTAAAGTAGACCACAGAAGTCATAAATTTATATCATTAAGTCATACAATATAAAAGGGGCTCGAGAGAAAACGTGTAGTGGGCGAAGGAGGGAGAGTGAAACCAGGCGGAAGGAGGGGCGGTGAGAGGGAGGGAAGAGAGTGAATGAAGGAAAGAGGAGGAACTAATCAAGAAAATTCGTCATCGAGACCTATATTACAGCAAACAGGATGAAGGAAAGAGAACGAACAGTACTAATCAAGAAAATTTGTCATCGAGACTATGCCAATTCTTTGCCCTCGTTTCTTTCTACAGCACACAGGGAATAGGGAGACACTCTGCACATACATCGAAATACACTTATACATATACCGAAATATACCAAAATGCACCAAAATCTACCAAAATACACCGAAATATACAGTACAGCAAACAGGGTGAAGGAAAAAGGACGGGCTAATCAAGAACATTTGTCATCAAGACCTAGAGTACAGCAAACGTCGAAGCGATCACACAACAAGCCGCCAAATGGTACCACACGAAACAACAAAAACAAATCGAGGTAATG
>JACEEZ010018938.1:675386-677886 GCA_016584305.1 Chionoecetes opilio
ATACCAGGATACGCGAGAATGAAAAGATACTGAGGATTATTTTTTGTGCTTCCGGGAAATAACACGGTAGGAAAATTGGCCCGGCAAAGTTGTGAGTGTGATGAGTTGAATACTTGAACATTACTCACGAACAGTGTCGGAGATTGAGGTAAATGTTGTGCTACGAATATATTTTGTTCATTTGAGGTGCCAGACATTTCTTTACAAGTCTGTATCACCTTTGTGGCCGGGCGGCTGAAGCAGCTGTCTTACTGATGTTTTATGATGAGGTATTACTTTAAGTGGAATATTGACATGCTTTTCTTTCACCAAAAGGTCAAAGGGAAACATGGTTTGCAAGATGAACACCAATTCAAGGAAAATATATACGGTTGAGGAATGTATTTTTTCCTTAGTCAAACTAGTAAACCCTGTGCTGTGTAAAACAATAGCAACAAGTGGATCTTGAACTTAGAGATTTACAATAAAGTTATGATTATAAATTTTGTGTTTGCACCCTCCTGACTATCATCCACGGCTAACACGCAAGACCACACACACACACACACACACACACACACACACACACACACACACACACACACACACACACACACACACACACACACACACACACACAACACACACACACACACACACACACACACACACACACATACAGGGTACTCCGTAGTGTAGGGGTAGCACGCTCGGTTCACAACCGAGAAGTCCCGGGTTCGATCCCCGGGCGGAGCGAAGACAGACGGGCGGTCTTCTTAAAAACCCGAGCCCCTGTCCACCCAGCAGTGAATGGGTACCGGGTGTTAGCCGGGGGTTTGTGACCCGCTTCCCGGGGTGCTGGCTTCGGCCAAAACTAAGCACTAAGGATGAATGATAAAAATGTTGATATGGAGACGGGGCCATACGAGCGTTGCTCAGGCCCTGTAAAATACAACTAGATGAATACAACTAGATGAATACACACACACAGAAGGGGGTTGCATCGGAGAGCCACCAACCTTTCAAGGCCCATTTAAATCTATTTCCGTTTGTTCTTCAGGCTTAAACAAAACTTATCTTCGAATGATGCAAGATCTCTACCGTGAAAAAAAGGATATCGTCTCAGTGTGTGCGTAAGCTAGGTTAAGTGACCCTCAAACAAAGACGATGTAGTGTTGATAAGAGTAAGGTAATATAACAAATAAAAGCAGCGAGTACAAGCATTTTGTGGCGTACAGGAAGATGATCTGGTGTGGCATGTTACCTCAGCGCCGCGTCAACTATCATTCCAACCCATCCCTCTACCGCCACATCAAACACGGGACTATATTCTATAGATTATATTATATATTGATTAAAAACAGCAAGTACAAGCTAAATGCTACATAAAGATGATATAGTGTATGTCACCTCAGCGCCGCGTTACCTATCATTCCAACCCATCCCTCAAACACGGGACTCTATTCTGACCTACTCGTACAAAACTACCGAATTTGTGGTCTGACAGAAACGCTTCCCTGCGTACGATGGTTCTCCTGATCACTCGAGGGAGGTAATAGGTGGGGAGGAGGGACGTGGGTGGCGCGCGGGGAGGCAGGGGAGTGGCGGCTAGAGTGGAGGAATGATATAGAGGCCGATATGATGAAATATTTGCCACCTCCAGTCTCTCACTCCTTCACGTATATCACTCTCGCCTGTGAGGGGGGACTGAAGTAATTGGAGCTACTATATATAACGCCGCCGATACCACACTCTTCCCGCCCTTAGATATGAAATGATTGGGTGTTAATAGCATTATTCCAGAGTAGGGTAAATAGGTAGGCAGGTAAGTAGGTAGATGGGTAAGCAGGTAGGTAGCTTGGTAGGTAGATTGTTAGGTAGGTAGGAGGGTAAGTAACTAGGTAGGTAGGTAGGTAGGTCATAGGAAGAATATATAGGAAGAATACATAGGAAGAATACATAGGAAGAATACATAGGAAGAATACATAGGAAGAATACATAGGAATAACAAAATTATTACACCCTCACCTTCCTATCTGAGACCCATCATTACATATTTCACCTCATTTTCCACTCACAAAACACGGGCTCTTCTGTACTAAATTTCTTCTTCAATAATAGATCCGAGACATCCCTTCAACTACTCTTCCTTGTAAGTTATGTATCCATCTCGTCTCCCTTAGTTGTATACCGAAATTACTGTCCGCTCTCTTCACGAACTCACTTCCAATTTTTCAGATCACCGCTATCCGTTTTTCAATTCACTTTCTTCAATTCAAAATACTAATCTACCCATAAGTCACTGTAGTTTTAGCATTTTCCTCTCTCTCTCTCTCTCTCTCTCTCTCTCTCTCTCTCTCTCTCTCTCTCTCCTTTTTCTCTCTCTCTCTCTCTCTCTCTCTCTCTCTCTCTCTCTCTCTCTCTCTCTCTCTCTCTCTCTCTCTCTCTTTTCTCTCTCATGAAGAAGGAGGGAAAAACGGCAGCAAGTAAGACATAAATTCTCTGTCTAATGTATCAATCT
>JACEEZ010018938.1:690386-707725 GCA_016584305.1 Chionoecetes opilio
GACATAGGCAAAAAAAAGAGAAATAGCTAGCGTATCAAATATTATTGAGTAAAATAAATAAGACATCTCCGGAAAGCAGCTAAAAACGTTCATTAGAATACTAATAATCTTTAATATAAAGAGCATGGGTAATAACAATGATTGAGATAACTCGAAAGTGAGAAAAGAGAAAGACATTTCTCTCGTTGTTTGTTTTATGGATGGTGAAATCTTTATGTCGTGCTCTTTTCATTTATAACTCCAGCATTCTATATAATTTACACAGCACTGTGGTAAACACATCACGCTCATTGAGCTTCCTTTGTAGCAGCACGCGGCGTGACGGCAGCCTCGGGGGCGGCGAGCCTGGCGCTGTGAGGTAACCCGGAAATTTTGGTGTTGGAGACGAGACCCTTTCCTTTCACAAGTACAATCAGGCCGAGGCTCACGCTAACACCTCCCAGCCCGCCCCTTCGCATCTAGCCCATCCCCTTCACGCCTAGCCCATCCCTCTCGCCCCTAGTCCGTCCTCCTCGTGTCAAGCCGTCCCTGTCTCGCCATAACAAACACCTACACGGATGGCATCTCAATCACGTTCAAACACCTCCCACTACCCACAATTCTCCCGCGACCCAGCCACTGGTGTATCCGGCCGCCCCTCATCCTTCGCCACATCCAGGCCACTCCTGCAATGCCTCAGCGGCCGACCACTAATGTGCATAATGGAAGAAACCTGAATTAAATTGCTCACTCCAGATGTTGTTTGGAGGCGGCGGTGATTGACAGATTCACAGGCAAGAATAGGATGATGGGAAGGGATGAGGCCTGGGAGGGAAGGGAGGGGGCCTGCACTAACGCTTGACGACTGTTATTTGTGAATACCCGAGGAGAGAAACGGGACGGCCACAGGAGGAGAAAGGAGAAATTACTGGTCTGCGTCATTCGTCGTATAACTGATAAGGACCAGATGGGAAAACATGAAATGTTAGTTTACATTACCATCATTTTCAGGAAATTTCTGGGTTAACATCTTCGTAGCCTCGTGTTTTGATCTAATTTCATCACTGCAAATAATATATTATATCTGCCTTTTTTTTCGATTTCACGGCAGCGAGACCAGGAAGAGGGGATTTCTTCACTTATTGAAGCATCACAAGAATGCAAATTATACAGTTGCTTCATTATAGTAAGACCAGATCAGACAGACCCTTTCGGCCGTGTGAGGTTAGTCTCTGTCATTTTGTGATCACGTCAATGCAAACCCACAGTACAGCTTAAACCTGCATCGTACGGGCAATGGTCATGAGGAGTGTATAATGTCTCACATAAATCATTCCACACTACTCATGTAAAATAATTGCTCGACATCACTAATACAAAAGCATATCTCACGTACTTTATTTTTGTTCCGGAGTTGCATTACTACAAATTCACGAAATTTCAGTAATAGTCCATTTATTTCATCATCTTGAAAATTTCCACAAGCTTCCTCTAAGATAGTTTTTATGCAAGACAAAAATCTAAATTTCCTGCCCACATTACATACGAACTTCTTGCGTAAGATGAGTATAACCTTCGTTGTTATACGCTCAACTATCATAATTTCACAATGTTTATAATGAAGACGAGGGACCAGAAGAGGGTTGCACACTCTCCAATCTCCATGTGACTCAAATACATTCTTATCTAGATGTAATGTCATAATATATATCTGTGTTGGAGAATTTACATTAAAGCAAGATTACATATCAGGTTACTCTTGACCGCTGATTATATTGATGAAGAGACGCGGAAAGAGAGAGGAAGAGAGAGAGAGAGAGAGGAGAGAGAGAGAGAGAGAGAGAGAGAGAGAGAGAGAGAGAGAGAGAGAGAGAGAGAAGAGAGGAGAGAGAGAGGAGAGAGAGAGAGAGGAGGAGAGAGAGAGAGGGAGAGAGAGAGAGAGAGAGAGAGAGAGAGAGAGAGAGAGAGAGATGGACACAAAACAAATTGATAAGTAGTTAGATTGATACATTAGACAGAGAAAGACAGAAAAAATCCAGCGTACTTCATAAGATGACAACTGGCATAACATGAAGCAGCCATCGCGTATTTCATAAAACAAAAAATGAGAAAACGAATAAGCACCACACACACACACACACACACACACACACACACACCACACACACACACACACACACACACACACACACATAGGGTACTCCGTAGTGTAGGGGAAGCACGCTCGGTTCACAACCGAGAAATCCCGGGTTCGATCCCCGGGCGGAGCGGAAAAATATGGGCTGTTTCCTTAAAACCCGAGCCCCTGTCCACCCAGCAGTGAATGGGTACCGGGTGTTAGCCGGGGTTTGTGACCTGCTCTCCGGGGTGCTGGCTTCGGCCAAAACTAAGCACTAAGGATGAATGATAAAAATGTTGATATGGAGACGGGGCCATACGAGCGTTGCTCTGGCCCTGTAAAATACAATTAGATGAATACAACTAGATGAATACACGCACACACACACACACACACACACACACACACACACACACACACACACACCTCATCCTGCATTAGTTATATATTTTAGTGGTGCTTTTTTCTACATACACATAATAGATTAAATCAATATATACAAATCAATCGAATATATTCACTCACTCAATAAATCAATAAATCTTTGTCATTAAATAGTTATTCAGGTTATTCAATTAGCATTTTCATTTTCGTTACATTTTCAGCTGACTGTCCTTCCTTTCAAGCCTTTCTATCAGTCTCTAATTGTTTTGCACTTGAGACAAAAATACAGTAAAAGCATGAAATGAGGCTGGGAATGTGCCTGTTATAATAGTGCACCACGCGGCCGCCGTCTGTGTGCCGGGTGGTGCTACGCGGGGCACTGCTGGGGCCCCATTGCGCTTCTGTTAATTTCGCAAGGCACTGTTGATGTGGGGGTAGCGATCAGCCACTGAAAGGTCAACACGACTCAGCTTTGTTGGACGAAATGTTCTGAGGCACAAGTTGAATAATAATGGAAATGCTGTCTGTTTTTTTTCTTATTAACTTTCCACGCAATTCCATTATCACGTCTCAGAAATTAGTTTTCTTAATTTTCGCTAACTTGTTGCATCAACCATAACGATATGACGAATTCTAATTATTTTATTTCCCCTCCAAAGCTACCCGATCCTTCCACGAAAAATATGACACAAGTCGAATCCTTTTAACTAGGAGACATCTGTCTGTCTGTCTGTCTGCCGTCAGGTTGGAGTTAACCAGTAATATCTCCCTTCAGTCTTGGACCCATTAAACACATAAGGTAAAATGTAAAAAAAGGTCCTCAGACAGATTCTCTTCACTTCTCGCGGAAGTTCTCGGTGACACAAGGGGGCGGAGCATAGCCGGTGGGCGGAGTCAGCCAAATTATCAGTTAATATTATTTTTACTGCCTTATGTTTTTCAAACATCATATTATGATTTCAGTTATTTAAATGCTGCAATACATGGAATATGAGTTGTTTGTACGGTTTTTATAGAGAAAAAAACAGCATTTCCCTTTCTATATTCTGTACAGGCAGAAAAAAAATGGTTCCTCCCCCCCTCCTTACCCCACACTTTCTCTATTAATAGTTATCTACACTGAACAGGGATTTAACTTTACAACGCAGAAACATGTACAGTCTTCTATGTAGAGCTTCAAAAATTTTCCTTGATTTACAATGAGAAAATTAAGTAGCTGAGAGCAGGAAGGAAGAAAACCTACCTATGTGCAACTTAAACATCAATATTTGACTCAACCGTAACATCCATGTTACACAATCATGCTTGCCATTGTTATATGATGAGTAGTTAATGAAGGTTATATACTATTTTATTCACCAATTACTGAGAAGAGTTAGTATATTATACTACTATAATTTGCTGCTGCTGCTGCTTTTGCTGCTGATGATGATTGTGATGGTGGTGGTGGTGATGATGATGTTGGGTATGCATCGTGCAGGAGAACATTCCCGTAAAAAGAAAGCATTGTCCCGCGTGCCGGCCAAGCTGAGGCAAGAAGGACAAGGGTTAGGGCAGGCCAGGAGTCTTGTAGGAACCAGTATAATACATTAGATAAGACAAAGAACACCAAATATAAATTATGAGATCAATGCTAGCCAGGCAGACTGATCCCAAGGAATTTTTCAAGGCTATCGAACCAAGAGTATGGAGTTGGTGGGTCCGTTAATAATAGGTTAGGGCAGATGACAAATTGACAAGTTCTGGGCAGGATGCATATATGTAAAATCTTAAATAATAATTTTTGGTGTTTTTACTCAGGAGTACATGCAAATGATACCTGAGAGTGAACAGAAGTATATTTAGAGGTGAGGAAGATGAGAAACTAAAAGATATTGTGATAACTGAGGAAATAGTGAGGAAGGAAATATATGGACTGAAGAAGTTTAAATCACCAGGACCAAATTAAGTTTATCCCAGGGTATTAAGAGAATGCAAGAAGATTGTTGGCTAGAGCGAATTTTTAGGAATCAGTGGATTCAGGGGAGGTGCCTTTAATGTGGAGGAATGCAAAATTCAATGTAGTCCCCATTTTTAAGAAGGGTGAGATATTAAAAGGCATTAAAGTTAAATTATCGAGCCATCAATCTGACTTCAGTTGTAGGTAAATCATTAGAATATGTTATTGTAAAGAACATTAGGGAACATTTAGAAAAGCATATTTTAATAAATGATTTATAGCCTGGGTTCACGGCGGGTAGGTCATGTCTCACCAATCTATTGAGTTTCAATGAGAGAGATGAGGCAGCAGATAATGATGGGAATTATGATATTGTATACCTGCACTTAATTAAGTAAGGCATTTGACGAGGTAACGCATCAGAGACTCTTAAGCAAGTATAAACCACATGGAATTGATGGGAAGATTTTTCGTTGGATAAGATCTCGGCAAAGTGATAGGCAACAAAGAGTTACGATTAATGGATCTAAAACAGAATGGAGGCAGGTGACAAGTGGGGTTCCGCAGGGGTCTGTTCTAGGGCCAATATTGTTTATTATTTACATTAACGACTTTGATAGTGGGATTAGCAGTGATATTAGAAAGCTTGACAATGATTCTAAGATAGACAGAATTATTAGATCACATTCTGACGTAACTGCTTTGCAAGGAGACATAGATTAGAGTGTGTTGAACGAGTGTGTATTCATGTGGCAGATTAAATTTAAAATTGACGAGTGCAGTGAAATTAATGTTGGTGGAGAAAATCCTCGTAATAGGTACACTTTACACAATGTATCACTGAAAAAGTCAGTATGTGATAGGGATTTGAGTGTGCAGGCAAACTCAGATCTCCGTCCGAGAGAACAATGTATTGAGTCTTGAAATCGAGCTAATAGGGTGTTAGGATTCATTGCCAGTAGTTTTAAAGTAGAAGTCCTGAGGTTATTCTAAAGCTCTATTTGGCTCTAGTCAGACCTCACCTCAAATATGCATTGCATTTTTGGTCCCCGTGCTATAGGATAGATATAGTTAGCATTGTTAGAATCAGTGGAAAAAAGGATAACAAAAATGATACAGGGGATGAGCAACTTTAGTAATGAGAGGAGATTGAGGCATCTAAGTTTACACTCACTAGAGAGGCGTAGAGTAACAGGCGATTTAATTGAAGTATTTAATCAGATTAAGGGATATTATAAATCAAGTATAGGCGTCCAGCCTCTGGCCCCTTTGCTTCTGGTTCAGTCCTTGCGGCTGGAACGTGGCAGCGAGCTCAAAGTGCTTTTAAAATACCTAGTCTACAGACCTAAATTTAGTTCATAATTATCTGCAGGTAAAATAACAACAACAAGTAGGTGCCCCTACTATGCCTTCGTCCGCATTTTAGCTTGCATAGGGACACACTTTCGATAATATGTAGAGGGCTGACATTTTATAGTACATTTGTGGAATTGCTGGGCTGAGGGAGCTAATAGGGCAGTGTAGAAGGCACTGGATTCTTGTCAAAGCCAAGAGGGCCGAATGCTTTGTGTCGCCAGAGTTTAAGACTGAGTTTATCACGGTAGAAGACTGAGTTGTCCCCTGGGGACTCTCCCACCAAATTTCAGCTCAATCGGTCAACAGACGGCAACGCTACGAAGCGTCAAACATTTATCACGGTTTTCTCACGGTTTCTCACAGTTGATGGCTGAGTTGTACCCGTGGGGGCTCTCATACCAAATTTCAGCTCAATCGGTCCACAGACGGTGACACTACGAAGCGTCAAACATTTCTCACGGTTTCTCACGGGTTTCTCACGGTTTCTCACAGTTGATAGCTGAGTTGTACTCTTGGGGACCCTCATACTAAATTTCAGCTCAATCGGCCAACAGACGGCGACGCTACGAAGCGTCAAACATTTCTCACAGTTTCTCACGGTTTCTCACGGTTTATCACAGTTGGTGGTTGAGTTGTACCCTTGGGGACTCTCATACCAAATTTCAGCTCAATCGGTCCACAGACTGCGACGATACGACGTGTCGAAGTTAGAATCGGGGAGGGCAGGGGAGGGGAGGGGAAGGCAGGGCTGGGTTTAAAAGCTCTTTCAAGGCCTTTCGGTGCTCCTTCGGAGCAGGCCGAAGGCAAAAATGTCGGGGAAAAAAGTCGGAAAAATGTCGAAAAAATGTCAGAAAGCTCTGAGTTGTACCCTTGAGGACTTTCGTACCAAATTTCAGCTCAATCGGTCCTCAGATGGCGACGCTACGACACGTTACAGTTAGATGTGGGAGGGAGGGGGGGAGGGGGGGAGGGGGGCGGGCATAAAAGCTCTTTCAAGGCCTTCGGGCGGTAGGCAGAAGGCAAAAAGTTTTAGCAATGCATTTTATCTGGAAATTATGTAATGCATTCTTCAGGGATAGGGCCACTCACCATTAGTGCAATGTGCTCATGCAGGAGCTGTGAGGGTGGTTGGGTTGTGACACCGACCTTAATTGGAAACTTGACTCAATTAAGGCCCCGGGTTAACCCTATCCCTGGTTTTATTGCTTTTTATTTATATTTTATTTATTTACGCTAGACCAAGCTAGGGCCAGCCCTGAAAAGGGCTGTATTTGAACACAAACATAACCTGATCCTAATCCACCCTCCCAGGTGACTGAGTGTTCTCGGATGTGACACTGGTGGAGGATCAGATCATGTTTATGCTCGGCCATTCGAGAACACCCAATCACCATATGGTTGCCTTTTCCACCAGTTGACTACCTTTTAAAAGTTTTTGCCTTGACAACCAATAACATTACCATTTTCTTTTTAAATTGATTGCCTTTACAACCGCTCGCTTCGCTCGCTGCCAATTACTCATTAAGGGCTTGTTCTACGCAAAAAGTTTGTTTCACAGACCCGCATTGATTTTGACAGCATTAATTGCATGTCAAATTTCAGCTCAATCTGACAATATTTAGGAGTAATATTAGGAGTAATATTAGAAGACAATATTCACTTTTTGGCTCACGAATGGTTCCACTCCCTTTACGCGAATGGGTCTTATGGTAAGTGGCAGCGAGCGATGTAGGACAGATTCTTACAGTCAGTAATCAGGATAATAGAGCAAGAAGTAAACGGATTCAAACTGGAAAAATGTAGATTTAAAAAAGAAATAGGTTCACAAATAGGGAAGTACATGATTGGAATAAACTCAGTTATTAGGTAGTTAGTGGTGAATCAATAGAAAGTTTTATGGATAGGTATGAAAGGTAACGGATAGGGATGTAGGTAATGTATGTAAGTGTAGCAGGAACTACCACATGTATGCCTTCCGGCCTCTTGTAGCTCCCTTATGTTATTATGTTGTTATGTAGTCAGCAGTACCAGGGCTGGTGGTCACTTCGGGGCTTTGCTGTCACCATAAGGCGGTGGTGTGAAAATCTTTACCTGAAAGGCTATATTTCCCTCGGGCGCTGTATTACCCAGCGTCCCTTCAATTCTTCTCTCCCTCAAAAACATATTTATCTTTCTCGGAGACTTTAACCAATTCATATTGTTTAGCAAGAGTGAAGAGAGATCGGGGCGGGGCTGTGTGGGTGAAAGTGTGAGGCAGGGCGGGGCTGCCTGGAGGCGGGGCGGCGGTGGGCGGGGCGGCCTCACTCCTGCCACGCCCACTCATTCATTCACCGTCAACATTATTCCCCCCGTCATTTTGTCGCGCCATTGCAGATCCCAGAAATCTACGTCGGATTTTTTACGGTAAACTTTTTCCCTTTGGAGCCTCAACGTTTTGCTGTGAGCTTCGTGGCTGCCTCGCCCTGTCACCATTATGCCTCCGCTGATGTTGCTCTTTCCATCCTAACTTCTTCGTCCCCTTTTTTCAGATTTTTAAATTTCCTATCTATTTGTTCATTTGTTTTTACTCCCACACAGATCTACTGGTGAGGCAAACAGTCATGCTTCATGCTCCTCTGTCGCAGACTTTTCACCCCATCCATTAATGATTCTCTCATTTCATTGCAGTGATCAATGCAGGTGTGAGAATACTGTTATGAACAAGGATTCTCTAGGATTTGTATGTATTCTCTGTCACATACATACATTGGTCATTAGCTTAGCAGATAACGTCTTTGCCTCCAATTCAGCAGGTCTTAGGTTAGAGGCTCTCTTAATTAAGCCTCTAAAGTTTTTATTGACAAAAGCGACCAGCTACTGTCTCCTCAAGCAGGGGAAGGCTGTGTATGGTGTGTGAGGTCCCAGCCAATCATAGGTTGGTCCTGTGAGGTTTTAAGCTCATTCCGTGGGGATAATAGTAACAATCGCGAGTACAGCGCGTGATCAATACCATTGTGAATACCAAACATGGTCTACGGTAGGACACAGCCACTTTCCAAGCATAACCTGAATTACCACGATCAGTGACGGGCTGGGGCGACCCTTACGTAGGAAGTACACGTGCTACGGTAAGTGCTTGCGGTGATCAGCCAATGAGTGTGATTCCCTAGTGTGGCTTTTGCTCCAGGATGTCATTACGAGCAGGCGTCGGCGGTTACGGAATTGTATATCGTAAGACGTAAGTACTTTCGTTTGTGACCGTCTCCTGCGGCTTTTATCGGCGACTCTAAAGTGAGACCGACAGTAAGCGCATTACCATGTGTGATTAGTGAGTAGAACAGTTACTATTAGTGGCCGTTCAGAGGGTGGCAATTAGGGGCTGTAGCAAGTGGCTGCAGTTAGCGGCGGCCTCATAATGAACACTGATAGTACAAAACATGACTGAAACATGCCTGGAGACTCGCCGTGAGGAGGAAGGGGGAGAGGGAAGCGCCGCGTCAGGAACCGAGTGTGGGGTTGCTGAGGGAGGGGCCCCAGGTGTGCAGGGTGTCAGGGGAGGGGTATGCGGGGTGGAACACACGGACAATCTTGCACGAGGAAGACATTCGGGAACATAACCTTGAGACTCACCAGAAAAAAACTGACACTGGTGTATGTTTTGCCCGTGAACGTACTATATAGTACCTACAAACCATTATCCTGATTAGCATTAGCATTATATTAGTATCATCATTATTATCATTAACTGTATAGTTATCATCATCATTATTATCATTATCATTATCATCATCATCATTATCATTATCTTACGTAAAAAACGCAAGTTATACATGGATTCAGGAGCTAGCTACTCTCACCAAAAGTCTGATATCAAGCATCGGTGGTTCAGTGGTAGAATTCTCGCCTGCCACGCGGGAGGCCCGGGTTCGATTCCCGGCCGATGCACAAAACAGTCTTTTTTTTTTTTTTCCCGAGAGGTGTGTGAAGGCTAACACACACACACACACGCACCGAGCCCTCAGAACCCATCGGTACCAAGGTTTTTGGTGCCACAAAATGTTCGTGACCAAGTAATGAAATAATGTTAAATTGACTTCCGGACAATAATTGCGTAAAAAAAAGAGCAGTGAGAGAGAAAAAGAAACTGCCTGAGAAAGAAAATCCAAGAAGATCCAATTATGTCTGCCTGATTTGGACTTAAAGTGTTAGCTTAAATAACAATTATTATTGGTAGACACGAGAGAATATAAAAAGTAAAACTCGAAGAAAAAAAATACATATTACTGTTAATATCATTTCCTGTTGTATAAGAAAAACAGATAATCTTTTAGGGTTTAATCTTATAAACACAGGGGCGCATTTATTTGTTTTAGTCTCCAACTTTCGCATGTCTTTCCGCTTCCCACACACGCCTAGTAGCTGGGCCAATACACACGCCAACAGGACTTTGCAATCAAAAAGCCTGACATCACAAGCGAACAAACAATTAAAAAAAGGTTCTATAAACACATTATTCACAATTATCTTCCTTATCGGCCATCAAAAACAAGACTTTACCCGCGATCGTGAAAGTGACGCAAAACATCATCGAAGCTTGTCATAGATAGAACTCTTTCACAATGATGTGTTAATTGTTAAATTGTCTTATGCTATATTTGATTTACGTATTCATTCATCAACTTACTCTTTTTGCTCCTTTCCTCCTCCTTTATCTCTTCCTCTTCCTCCTCCTCCACTCATCATCACATCTCAATTGCAATGGCGAACCAGGATGAGAATTATTCTGTGTGGGAACCATGACCAGAAGAGCCAATTACACACGCGTTTATCCGTGATATTGGGGAGGTTTGGAAAAGGATTATTGCTATTGTTGATGCTGCTGCTGTATACCGAATGAATTCTCTCTCTCTCTCTCTCTCTCTCTCTCTCTCTCTCTCTCTCTCTCTCTCTCTCTCTCTCTCTCTCTCTCTCTCTCTCTCTCTCTCTCTCTCTCTCTCTCTCTCTCTCTCTCTCGTTCAGAAGTAAAACACATTAATATAATATATAGTATTGCACTATTCGCATGTCGTCATAGGATTCCATTAATTTGAAATTCCTTCATAATCTACAATAACGCTGGCCAGTGACCGTCGACGCAAGATAACGCTGAAGTCATTGCTGGAGGAGCGTACAGATGGAGTAACCTAATTTGGCCAGTTCCGCTAATTCCAATTTTGAGTATGAAGAAGATTGTGGGTTTTCGTGTCCCAAAAGTACCGCGGTGGAGGTGGTTGAGCACTGACCGTGGCAAACAAAGTGGTGGGTGACGTGCTTTTATTGGCTTAATTTGAGTGCTATTGGATGAAGCAAAGCCGGAAGAACAGAGCTTCCTTCCTACATCAAAAACTGATCCCTGTAACCAGTAATAATAATAATAATAATAATAATAATAATAATAATAATAATAATAATAATAATAATAATAATACTAACAAAATCAATAATAATAATAATACTAATGATAATACAATGATAATGATAATACCATGACCAGTTTTTTTTCTTATTTTGTATATTTATGTCTAAAATCATGTTTTCTCATATATTCCTCTATTTATATTACATTCATAACCTCCCTTACTCTTCACCTTCCCTCCTGCTCCTCCTAATTTTTTTCTTCACCTCTTCAACATCGTCTTGCTCTCCCCAAACAAGGGCCGCGGGAGAAAACTTCGCCGGGGAAAGTGTGAGGCGGCGAGTAATGGCAGCAAAGTATTGTAAGTTGCTTTGAAAGTTCGCAATCCCCTCTATTTCCTTTCTCTCCCTCTCTCGCTGTCACCCTCACTATGTACTTACTAGAGTAGACAGGGCGTGAAAGAAGGCCCTTCAACTCTTCCTGGTTTATAGTATTTCATAATACCTGTTTGTGAGTGTTTTGCACATGGCTTGAGCGGTGGTGATGTAGAATGCAACACCAACACCTACCACTACACTACGACTTCTACCACTACTACCACTACAATTACTTATATTACAACAATACGACCACTACTATTACTGCTATCATTATTACTACTTATGCTACTACTATTACTACTACTACTTCTACTACTACTACTACTCTTACTACTACTACTACTAATAATAATAATAATAATACTAATACTACTACTATTACTACTACATACTACTACTATTGGTCATGGCAACAGTATATCTATAGGTCAATTGGAAACAGAGATCAATCAATCAATCATTGGGGGCATACGCCGGGGGGCGCGTCGCCTCGCCCACCCTACGACGCCACTCCCGGGGGTCACCACGCGCGAGTTCCCATGCAGGCTCCTTTCCCATACCAAGCAGCTCTCGACAAGAAACATCAACTTGCCCCAGCCACGAGCCTTGTGGGCGCCCCCTTGGCCTCCTCCACGCCGGATTGTCTCTTACAGATACAACCCGATGGGAAGGATCGGTTTCAGGGTAGCGTGCCACATGCCCATATAGCCGAAGTTGGCGCTGACGGACTATGCAGGTAATAGGCCTCGATTCAGTCTCACGGTGCAATCGCTGATTTGACACGTAATCATCCCAGCGATACCCCATGATTCTGCGAAGACACTTATTACCAAAGGCATTGATTCGTCTCTTCAAGTCACTATTTAGTGTCCATGTCTCACAACCATAGAGTAAGACAGGGATCACAAGCGACTTGAAGATCCGGATCTTTGTCCTCCTGCATAGGTACCGACAACGCCAAATACTCCCGCTGAGCGAGTCCATAACACCGTGGGCTATGCCAATCCGCCGTAAGACTTCTTGACGTGACCCGCCGTCATTATGGACTGCGCTACCAAGGTATGTAAAAATTTCCAAGATCTCAATGTCCTCGCCACACGCATGAACAGACTGTACTGCTTCATATAGTAAGTCTCCAAATACCTGGACCTTGGTCTTGAGCCAGGAGACCTCAAGTCCCAAAGGCTTTGCCTCCTCGTGCAGCGCCTCGAGAGTCATCACCAGGACCTCCAGCGACTCAGCAAAGATTACTGCATCATCGGCAAAAACAAGATCAGTGATCTTGGTGTTGCCGACGGATGCTCCACAATCACTTTGATCTACAACCTTGTCCAATACCCAGTCCATACAAGCGTTGAAAAGTGATGGGGGCAAGGACGCACCCTTGCCTCACTCCTGTATTCACAGGAAAGAAGCTGGATACACCTGCCCCACACTTCACAGCACTCTCAGTCCCAGAATACAGACCAGTTATCAAACCAATAGTCCTTGCAGGAATCCCTCGAAGTCGCAGACTTCAGACCTCAGGAAACAGAGAGACAGAGCAAATAGCTGAGCACCAAATGCAGTGAATCATGAGTTCGAAAGAGAAGACAGTTGAGTTTTCATTGTGACGGAGACGATATTGAGGCTGAGAAACTAACCGAATGAGCCTCCCGTTTTATTGTTAACATATTACTTACTTGGTCTTTGTTGGTCGTCGTGAAAGAGAACCAAGCGAGTGAATTGAAAAAAATGGCAAAAACTGATGTAAAATGCAATAAAAAAGAGACCAAAAGACCAAAAGAAACCAAATCCAAAGAGACCAAAAGAGAGTGATGCATCTCATCACCCCAACCAAAAAAATTTAATTTCAAAAACTTAAATACTGAAAAACACGATAAATATATGTGATGACAACATTAAGTGGCAGTTCGGCGGGAAAATAAAAAGGATGATTGCTTTTGCCTAGATAACCATCTGCACCTTTACCAAAAACAAGTATTCTTTAAAACATCTCAAGGAATAAAAATATCATCGTTGAGAATAAAATTATCCCTCCTGTCATGCTCTTTGGTAAACCACAGGTCGTGAGGGTCAGGTGGTCCCCGGGAAGCACGGACTGGCGCCGCCCTCCCAGGAAACACCACCACGGAAGGACGCTTGACCAGGCTCTGAAGGGCTTCCAGTGACGTTGATTTTGTGGTTGACTGTGTGTGACACACACACACACACACACACACACACACACACACACACACACACACACACTTGCGCGCGCGTGCGCGCATAATACCTCTCTTAATCAATTACTCCCACACTTATTTACTGATTAAGAGGCAAAAAAAACAAGAATATTACGGTATACTATGAGATAAAAAGTAGTAACACCAACACAAGTAGGAGAGGCGGTGACCAGAGTGGCGGGGCGGAAGTATCGGCGAGGCGCCCCGCGGAGGTGTGTAGATGACAGCCTGAAGCAACAAGTTAATTACTCTTGATGGAGGGAAATGGCTCATGTCTGCTACCTAGACTGTATCACTCCTACACGGCTGATGAACAGGTAGATTATTGTGTTAGTAGTAGTAATGGTAGTAGTTGCTGTGGAAGTAGTAGTAGAAGAAAAAACTGATGCAAGAAAAATATAAAAAATATATATATTAAAAATATAAGAAAACAGGAAGAAGCAAATGAAGCAAAGAGAAGAGGAAGACCCAGTGCTCATTATTGGCTTGTTTACGTGATCACTATCGTGCTTATGAGTGTGTTTACTGGTGTGCAGAGCTGGTCTGAACGAGGAGGAACGAGGAGGAAAAGAAAGAAGGAAAGAATAAAGATGAGAGAAATAACACACATGCAAGGAAGTTACTGTTACGTGGATGTGCTACTGTTAAAGAGGCAAAATGAGGCTACTTATATGCTACTGTGGTCTTGTGAAAATGAAATTGATAAAGATATACCATCAAGTAATATTGAAGAAAAAAATATATATATATAAAAGAGAGAGAGAGAGAGAGAGAGAGAGAGGAAGAGAAAGAGAGAGAAGAGAGAGAGAGAGAGAGAGAAGAGAGAGAGAGAGAGGAGAGGAGGAGAGAGAAGAGAGAAGGAGAGTGAGAGAGAGAGAGAGAGAGAGGAGAGAGAGAGAGAGAGAGAGAGAGAGAGAGAGAGAGAGAGAGAGAGAGAGAGAGAGAGAGAGAGAGAGAGAGAGAGAAAGGAGAGAGAGAGAGAGAGGAGAGGAGAGGGGAGAGAGAGAGAGAGAGAGAGAGAGAGAGAGAGAGAGAGAGAAGAGAGGGGAGAGAAGAAAGAGAAAAAGAGAGAGAGAGAGAAGAGAGAGAGAGAGGAGAGAGAGAGACTTATATGAAACATATACACACATACAAAAGTATATATGAAGGCAGATAGACACAAATAGATATAGATAGATAGACAGAAAGATAGACAGACAGATTGATAGATATAAATATATAAAAAAAAGCAATAGAAAGACAAATATCCAGGTAAAATAAATGAAAAATTCCAAATGCCTAAAAAGATATACAAAATACGAAAAAAGAAAGACAGACAGAAAATTAAAAAAATAAAAAATAATGAAATGATAATACACGGAAAGAAGAAAAAAATTAAGAGAATGAAAAAAGATTATGAAGAATATATAATATAATAAACATTTACGCAACATTGAAAAAAAAAATTCCAGCAAGATGTTACGTGCTACAAGAATATACCTGGAGGCGGGCGGGGAAGGAAGGAGAGGGGGGAGGGGGAAGGAGAGTGGGAGGGGAGGAAGGAAGGGGGAAGAGGGAAGGGGAAGGGAGAAAGGGGGAAAGGGGAAGCAGGGTGGCAAGCGATGTAGCGTGCGAGGGGACGCCGCGAAGGTGCAATTTACGTTGAAAAAATTGTGTGTTTTGGTGTCAGAGCGTCAAAAATTTGTCTTAATGAGAGTTACGCGTCCAAGCTGCCTCAGGGTATTGGGTTTGGCAGACGATTTTACTTTCTTTCGCTCCTTTCCTCCTTGCTCCCCACTTCCTGACTTCTTTCTTCATTATTTATCCTCCTCCTCCTCCTCCTCCTCCTCCTCCTCCTCTCCTCCTCCTCCTCCTCCTCCTCCTCCTTCTCCTCCTCCTCCTCCTCCTCATTTCATTTACTTCTAAACACTCCTCATTCACTTCTAAACACTCCTTCATTCACTTCTAAACACTCCTAGTGTGAGGTCGTGAATTTTCCCGCTCCCTGCGACCCGCTTCTCAGCGCATCCAAAACCACATTCACTACTTCATCACGTCGTTATTTGTCACGCTAAGTTTCTTTAGATATTTTTCCCGTCGTACATAACACACTTTACATCTCAATTAAATACTGCGATATATAGGAAACAACTTACACACACTCATACCCACAGTGATACACATTGATAGATAACACTGGGGAACAATTTGAAGAAAAAAAAATTGTTGAGTTAGATTTTTGAGCTTATTTAGACTAAAATTGGCATGCTGATTCCAAATCTGTAGTCAGTTTTTTTTCTAGCACGTCAAGTTTTTTCTCCACAGCTTACCCTCCAGATAAGCAAAATTCCACTTGTGAGCTGTAGTAAAACTTGCCAGCTGATTACGATTTGACTCATCGAGAGCTATGTGGCAACTTGTTTGTGCAGTTACAATTGAGACAGTGCGGTGAGAGGTGTGTGCAGCTCCCAATAGGTCAGTACTATCAATATCTGCAAACAGAAAGCTAGGATAGTAGGAATTAGGAGGATTTGTTATGGCTTTTCTCTTAACCTTGTAACAACATACCATTGTAATTTCTATTTCGTTTTATGCTGTTTTTGTTTTGTTTTCAAAGCTTGTAACTATTCCAGCTTAGTGTTTTATTTACATAGGTATATATTTCTTTTGTTTCAGATCATGTCTGCTCCTGCTACGTCTCGTCGTAAATGCCTAAACAACCCTGACTCCTTCTGCTATATATGTGGTAGTTTCACCATTCCAAGTCAGAGGGCAAGCATCAGCGTATTTGTCAAACAAGCATATTTTAAAGTGAAACTCGGTGATCAAGACAAGCTATGGGCCCCTCACAAAGTGTGCAAGCAGTGTGTCGAGAGATTACGGATGTGGACCAAAGGAACACGTGAAAAGTTGGCATTTGGGTGATCCATGTTTGGCGAGAGCAAAAAGATCATTCCACAGACTGTACTTTTGTTTAGTGAAAACATCAGGATTAACAAGAAAAATAAAAGTAATATAGAATACCCTAATTACCGTCAGCTATAAGACCAATGCCTCATTCAGCTGAAATTCCAGTGCCAGTTTTCGAACAACTACCTCCTCTAGAAGATCTGAGTGATGTTGAAGAACGCAGTGACAGCAATGATGCAGATTTTGACATTCACGAGGATTCAGTTCGTAGGGGATTTGATCAGCACGAGTTGAATGATTTAGCACGTGATTTGGGCTATCCAAAAAAGCTTCAGAAATACTAGCATCAAGACTGAACGAGGAAAAAAATACTTGAACAAGGAGTGAAGGTATCATACTGCGAACCAGAGAAAGTACATTTCTGCAGTACTTTCTGCAGTAAGTGCAGCGGTTTGTGTTTTGCCATAACATTCCTGGTTTACTGAAGGAATTAGGGCTTTCAATCTACAATCCAAATGAATGGCGATTGTTTATTGATAGCTCAAAGCGGAGCTTGAAGTGTGTCCTTCTACACAATGGCAATTTGTTTGGCGCAGTCCCTATGGGCATTCGGTCTGTCTTCGTGAAGAATATGAGATGTAAGAGAGTCATTGATTATTGCAATATGACAACAATTGGATCATCGTGGACTTAA
>JACEEZ010018939.1:0-15000 GCA_016584305.1 Chionoecetes opilio
TATGTCCCTCAGAACCCAAATCGCCGGGTCCATGCAAGGTCACCGGCGTGACAACGCAAGCACCATGTTGCACTTTAAGTACACCAGGGCGATCAATATGGTGATTCAGAATAGAAAGCCCGTGTATTAAGGATGTTCATCTTGGTGTATGAGTAGTCCCAGTGCTCAAGCTTCTACCTATGCTTGTCCTGATTATACGCTTAATGCTAGCTGCTGTACTAAAGTGTTTCCTCCCAGGATCCAAGACACAACATAGAGAGGTTTGGAGGTTGTATACTCCTGGTTGGTTTGATGTCACTTTTGCAAGGCTAAACTCTCCGGGAAAGACACGCTTTTTGCCTGAACCACTAAGACTCCAACTCCACTCTGATTCAAGGGATCTTGGAACCCTGCCCGTTGCCACCCTGTTGGGTTCGTTGGAGGCTGCCATTGACAACACACACACACACACACCAACAGGTAGACAACAACACCACACACACACACACACACACACCTGCCTTCCTCTCCTATCACCTGTTAATTAGTAAAGACTTGAGCCGAGGTGAGCCAAGAAGCCGCGTAGCCGTGTTGTGCTTCCTGTGCAGGGGATGTTTTTGTTCGGTGGTGTTGACGGTGATGTGTGTGTGTGTGTGTGTGTGTGTGCGTGTATGTGTGTGTGTGTGTGTGTGTGTGTGTGTGTGTGTGTGTGTGTGCAAGATGATTTCATATAGTCATATACACTTGTAACACAAAATTGTATTCTATAATGCTCAAGATGTAGAGATGGAAAAAAGACAGAAAAGAAAATAGTGAGTGAAGAATTGTACATTAGCCCTTCCTGCATTTCCTATTACTTCTATTACTATTCTATTACTATTATTACTTCAACTACTATACTATTTACTATTCTATTATTACTTCTATATTACTTATTTACTTTTACCCATTTCCTATCACAAACTGAAGCATGAGAACCACTGTGTTAGTGGAATGCAGGAATCGGTAATATCTATTTATTTCACCCTTAACCCCTTCACGCCCAGAGCTTTCCTTGGCTATAAAAAAAAATTGTATATTGTTAGGCATACAAATACGAAAAGTAACTGAACATACCAAAATAGTTAGTTGACAAGGATACTAAACAGGTCATGTCTATAAAATATTGCTTATATTCACTACAAATCGTCTAATGGTACCCAAATTTCAACGGAAATAACGTTATGGGTCTCAAGGGATTACTCTAGTTTCAGTCATTTTTCTATACATCTTAGACATTATATAATCCATTTCTTGTCACTAAGTTTTTGGTTTATTTCACACATTTTTGTAGAAGAGCATTAACATGCGTGTGTTGAGGTTGTGAGTATTTTAGTTTTGTAGTCCTGTTATAAAGTTCGTAGTGTTCCTGTGTTTAGAAGAGAGGCAGCCTGATACGGTATATAATTTTTTGCTACCTTTAGTCATGAGTGCGTCCACCTACACACACAACACATCCTGCTCGATTCTTCCACCACCTATATCTTCCTGTTTCCCTCCGAGCTCATTTAACTTCAGGTATTATGTAAGGCTACTATAAGTTTTTGTAAGAGATGTAAATAAACTTAACTAAAAAAAAACTCCTAGCTCTATCGCCATGTTATCTATATAATCGTCTGCCTCTCTATCTTCCCTAATCATGACAAACTTACATACACAATATCGTAAGCAAATTAACAAACCCTCCACACCCACACAATGTCAGTCGGGAGATCACACCCACACCACAACAACACACACACACACACACACACACACATCACACACACAACACACACCACACACACGCCACGCACTCAGCGCGCGGACGCACGCACCGCACGCACTGCCGCCGCACTCCGCACGCCGCACGCGACGCGACGCACGCACGCTCTGCCGCACGCACGCGAAGCGCCACGCAGACGCGACGTCACGCAGACGCACGCACACAACACACTAGCACAATGACCCACACACACACACACACAACCCCAAACACACGACACACCACACACACACACACACACCACACCCACCACAAGGAGGATTTACAGCCACAAACACCACACATAATGACACACACACACACAACACAATACCCAACGATCGCACACACACACACACACCCACAGACAACACACACACACACACACACACACACACACAACACACACCAACAACACACACACCACCCAACGCACATATACACACACACCACACACACACACACACACCACACCACACACACGACACACACACACACACACACACACACACACCACCACACACAACAAACACACAACACACACACACACACACACAAGAATTGCACCACACACACACACACCACACGACACACACAAATAGAGTTACACACACACCCACACCAGTGGCACAGCACACACACCACACACACCACACACCACACTGGTGTCACAACACATCACACACCACTACACACACACACACACACACACCACACACACAAACACACACAGCTTAGCCGACACACACACACACACACACAACACACACCACACACACACACACACACACACGACAAGGCGCCACAGTTATCACACACACACACACACACACGACGACACACACACACACACCCACTACACAACACAACACACACACACACACACACACCCCACCCAACCACGAACCACAGCACACACCGACACGCCCGCACACGACATGTTATAACACACACACAACAATACACCCCACACACCACACCACCACACACACACCACACACAATCACACCTCACACACACACACACCACACGCACACACATACACACCCAACACACACACACACCACACACACACACACACTCACACACACACGACACACACACAAAAAAAACCTATAGCGTACACACACACACAGAACACACACACCACACACATCCAATCACCAACACACAACACACCCACACACCACACACACACACACACACACACACAACACACACAAACACACACACAACACACACACACACAACACACACAACACACACACACCCACACCAAACCCCACACAACACACAAACACAAAGCACACACCCACACACACACCACACACACACACACAACAGCACACCCACACACACACCCACACACACACGCACACACAACACACACACACACACACTCACACACCATACACACATCGACACACACAACACACCTCATGGTCCTACACACACACACACACCCACACACACCACCACACACACCCACACACACACACACACACACACGCACACACACACAGCACCCACCCAGACACACACATATTAAACCATCATTTCCCAATCACGCCACTTCCTCTGCGTGTTGTGGGCAAAAGCTTTGTTTGTGGTAGGTGGTGGTAAGGTCACAAGGTCACCAGGCCCGGGCCGTTACGTCAGACACACAGCAGGGCCGGTTGTTGATGGCCCTCTTAACCTTATATTAGGGGTTACACCACGCTCGTCATACGCCCGCACGATACATAACTCCTGCATGTTATGATATGACTGCTACAACTCTCTCCTTCTCTCATCTCGGTCTCGTATCCCTCGTGGCTTTGGTCTCTCTCCCTCGTCTCTCATACAATCTACTTCTCTCTCTCTCTCTCTCTCTCCTTAATAACAGGTATTAAGGCACACTATGGTTTGTAAAAAGTACATAAGTTAAAAGGCAGTGAAATGTTCAGATCACTTAATCTCTCGGCCCCTCGCTCTCTACATCATCCTCATCTCAAAGGTCGTTCTCTCTCGTCTCTCGTCTCTCCTCTCTCTCTCGGTCGGCTCTCTCTCCTCTCTCTCAATCTCTCTTCTCTCTCATCTCTCTTCTCCTCTCTACTACTCTCTCTCATCCTCGTCTCTCGCTCTCCTCGCGTCTCCTCTCTCTCCTCTGCTCAATCTCCGGCTCTCTCTCCGCTCCGTCTCATCTCTCTCTCTCTCTCCTCTCTCTCCTCTCTCTCATCTCTCTCTTCGTCTCTCTCCTCTCTCTCCTCATCTTCTCGCTCTTGTCTCTCTCTCCTCTCTCTCTCGTCTCTCTCGCTCTCTCTCTCCGTCTCTGTCTCTCTCTCTCCTCTCACTCTCGATCTCTCTCTACGTCTGTCTTCTATCTCTCTCTTCTCTCTCATCGTTCATCGGTCTATCTCTCTCTCTCTCTGCTCTCCTCGTCTCGTCGTCCTCTTCGCTCTCTCTCTCTCTAACTTATTTTTGACAGTAAAATGAAGGTCATGGGCGAACATAATTGATACGAATGTACAGACACAATCTTCTTATATGGTGATAATCGTTTTTTATAAGCTCATCATGATTTCATACAACTTATGGGAACGAATAGTTTATCTATATAAAGAGAAACTCAAAAACGTGATTAAAAGTAACGAGTATTGAAAAAAAAATCCGCCCTGAAAAAGCGAAAATGGTAAGCAGTAATGCATGGCACCCTCGGGTAAGAAGTTGCCGGGGAAAGCTGGAGTTACAGGAAAGAGAAGGGAGAGATTAGGAAGTGTATACAACACACGCAGATATCAAACAGCAACATCAGGCTAGAAATGACATTGATAGGATGATGTAAGAGTGTTTTAAACTTCTCTTCATAATATCTTTCTGCAAGGGGCGAGCGATCATTATACAGTGCAAGAATAACATGGTTGGAATTTTGGGGGGTAATCATAACTATGTTCACAGCTTTCTATAATAAGTCCCTCTCTTTCTCTTATCATAACGAATGAAATATAGCGGATTTTCTAACACTACCGCGTGCACCGTGTCTCAAACCTCATCCCAACCTTGCTCTACTAAGGAAGTCGACCAAGATCCCAACTGTATTAACTACGAACGATGGTAACGCCCATGGTGGACAGCCGCAGAGTAATATATAGATACAAATGATAATAAAAGCCAACATGGATAATTAGATAGATAGAACCCTAAGGCAGGAGTCTGCAGAGGTTTGCCCGGTGCCTTTGGATGGTGTTTCCGGTGAGAATGAGCTCAAGGACGGGGTCGCCTCACAGGTGGTTCACAGGTGGTTCACCCTGGCCGGGCACACACGACATCACAAACACGACCATCTCAAGACACACATGAACATCAGAAACACGAGCACGCAAGACACACAAATGAAGACATAGATAGAGGCAAGGCACACAGACATGAAGACTGACCTGAAGATAGAGATAGGAGACACAGGCGACACGAGACATGCAATACCGTGACCTGAAGATAGAGATCGAGACGCACACAACATGAAGCCTGACCTTAAGATAGAGTGATCGAGCCAAGGCACACAGACATGAAGACTGACCTGAAGGAGTAGAGACTGAGACAGAGCACCCATCCATGAAGATTGACCTGAAGAATAGAGATAGAGACATAGCCACAGACAGAAGATGACCTGGAATATAGAGATAGACAGAAATGGCCCGACAGACATGAGTATGACCTGAAATAGAGTAGGGACAAGGCCACGACATGACATGAAGATGACCTTGAAGCATAGATGATAGTGAGGCAAGGCCTACACAATACATGAATACACCTGAAGAATAGTGAGATAGCGGCAAAGCAACACAGACATGAGGACGGACCTGAGATGAGATAAGACAAGGCACACAGGAATGAAGACAGGACCTGAAGTGAGGAGATAGAGACAAAAGGCGACACAGACATGAAGATTGACCCTGAAGTAGAGATAGAGACAGCACAACAGACATGAATACTGGACCTGAATGATCGAGATAAGACCGAAGGCACACAGACATGAACGACCTGACCTGAAGTAGAAGATAGAGGCAACGGCACAACAGACAGGAAGATTGAACCTGAAGATAGAGATAGGACTAAGGCAACACGAGACATGAAGACTGACTGAAGAAGAGTATGGGCAAGTCACACAGACCATGAAGACTGACTGAATAGAGAATTAGAACAAGGGACCAGAATGAAGACTGACCTGAAGATAGAGATAGAGACAAGGCACACAGACATGAAGACTGACCTGAAGATAGAGATAGAGACAAGGCACACAGACATGAAGACTGACCTGAAGATAGAGATAGAGACAAGGCACACAGACATGAAGACTGACACCGAAGATATAGAGAGATGGCAGAGGCACACATACATGAAGATTGACCTGAAGAATATAGATAGAGACAAATGCCACGACATTGAAGATTGACCTGAAGATAGAGATAGAGACAAGGCACACAGACATGAAGACTGACCTGAAGATAGAGATAGAGGCAAGGCACACAGACATGGAAGTACACCTGACCTGAAGATCGAGATAGAGGACAACGTGACCCCAGACATTGAAGACTGACCTGAAATGAAGATAGAGGCAAGCACACAAGACATGAGCACTGAACCGTTGAAGATAGGAGATAGAACGAGATGCTATGCCAGACATGAAGACTGCCCTGAAGATAGAGATAGAGACAGAGGCACACATACATGAAGACTGTGACCTGAAGATAGAGATTAGAGGCAAGGCACACCGAACATGAGACTGACCTGAAGATAGAGATAGTGATGCACGGCACAACGAGCACATGAAGACTGATACCGAAGATAGAGATAGAGACAAGCATCACCAGACATGAAGACTGACCTATAAACAGATGAGAGAATAGAAGGCGAAGGCACGACAGACCATGAAGACTGACCTGAAGATCTGTAGATGAGGCAAGGAACACAGACATGAAAGACTGACGCCTGAAGATAGAGATAGTGGACGCTCACAGACCTGAAGAATGAAACCATAAGATTAGAGATAGGGAAAGTGACACACAGACAGGAGAGACTGGGACCTGAAGATAAGAGATGATGACCAGGCCACCCAGACATGAAGATGATGCGCTGAAGATATACTACTAGAGACAAGGCACCACAGACATGAGATTGACCTGAAGATAGAGGAGTGAGACAAGGCACACAGACATAGAAGACTGACCTGAAGATGAGATAAGAAAAGGCACACAGACATGACGGCTGACCTGGAAGATAGAGATACGAGACAAGGCACCCAGACATTCAAGAGATTGACATGAGGGGGTGGGGTGGGAGATAGAGAGTATAGACAGGCACCAGACATGAAGAACTGACTGAAGATATATATGAGAGGACAAGCATCACAGACTGAAGATTGACCTGTGAAGTAGGAGGATTGAGACAGGCACACAGACATGAACACTGTTGAATATACCGTCAATAACACTATATTCGCCACTGCACTAATGTCGCCAGGTGGTATATATTACGAATACTAGTATCAATTCAGATTTGTATGTGCCACTGAAGACAGGTGCATAATATAAACTACTGTGCATGCCTCTGCAGTACCATATACAAATTCGTAGTGATGCTATAATTCGTAATATATAGCGCCCTCCCGCACCGCCCGCCCGCGCCGCCCACACACACACACACACACTACAACTCAGCACTGTAAACCTAACATTCCCGGAAAATATAAATACAAAATATGCTTACACCTCGGTAATCTTATATCCGTAATGCAAAATATGCTTACACCCCGGTAATCTTATATCCGTAATGCAAACTGTAATTGTAACAAAAAGAATTAACATATGCACATGAATAAAACAAAAGAATAAGTGCTTTGCTTAGAATATCATTACATTACATTCAACAATACAGAAATATAAATAGCAATACCCATATCTGAGCTTTTACAGTTTTTAAAGCGTCGATGATTGACATGAATCATATCATTACTAACAACAAATATATGAAAATCTGCGTATATGTATATCAAAGTATAATGTGGCCAACTCTACTGCGAGCAAGAGAAGCGTATCAATAAAATTAGGCAAAATAGATACATAAACAGCAAATAAATCCATGATATGACGGGTTAAAACGATCAAGGTCACTGAGGTGAGGTACCCAAGGCGCAAGTGGTACCACGGGGGAGGCGTCAACAAGGTATTCACTCACACACACACACACACACACACACACACACACACACACGACACACACACACACACGCACAACACAGCACACACACACACCCACCGATACCCGGGAATTAACTCAGAGAGAACCGCAACGAAATGCCTGCTCCAAGTTCCGCCCTAAAGCCCCACCACCCAATACACGGCCAATCCCGTGCGTTCGGAAGGAGGTAGTGAGGGATCCCATTTTCGCCAACTTAACGTGCGGCGAGTATACACACATTTATAGGCGAATGGGAAAAAAAGGATAGTTAGCAGAATTGTAGAGTCATTTTGGAAGTGGTAATCTGCAGGTAGTTTCTGGTAGTATGATGTGCCAGAGCGACGTAGACCACTACCCACGGCCTTCGTCTCCTTCTTAACTCACTGACCCTTTCCCTCAGTCATCTGCTCCCTAGATGAAACCTTTGATTTGCTGGTTACGCTTTAATAGTCAAATAACAATAAATAGATAGCAAAATATAGTCATAGCTGTTTTTTTTGTGTGAACGTTTTTTTTTCTCTCTCTCTCTCTCTCTCTCTCCTCTCTCCTCGTCTCTCCTCTCTCTCTCTCTCTCTCTCCTCTCTCTCATCCTCGTCCTCTCTCTGCATCTCTCTCTCTCTCTCGCATCTCTCTCCTCTTCGTCTCTCTCATCTCTCTCGTGCTTCTCCACACACCGTCGAAAGAGAAGACTAAGGGGGAGAGAGATGAGAGAGAGAGAGAGAGATAGAGAGAGAGCTAGAGAATGAGAGAGAGCGTGTTTCGGAAGAATAAGAGGTGGGGGTGGAGGGCTTAGTAAGGGAAGGAGGAAGAGTAGGAAGAAGGAATAGAAAGTGATTAGTTAGAAGGAAATATTTCTTTTATATGTCCCTTATTTTCCTTACATACTATCATCATCATTAATAGTGCTAGTGTCATTTTTGCTCATACTATCATCATCATTAATAGTGCTAGTGTCATTTTTGCTGTGGTTTTGTTGTTTTTGTTGTTGCATGTCGTTAGGGGTATTACTAGATATTTGTGATAACAGTAACGTTCATAGCTGTAAAAACTGTTGTAGAAATATGTGTAGTTTCACCAATATTACTAAACATAAGCAACAACAACAAGAGATGGAGGGTGCAGGAACGGGACAACACACAACACCAAGCACAGCACCAGCACATATACCATAACAGCGGCGGGCCCTCCCACAGTCCTTGTTACAACAAAAGACGTGCCCACTTGGGTCGTTTTAATGAGTGTCTCCCTTGGAAATGGACCCCCCCCCCCCCCCCCCCCCCCCCCCCCCCGTCGCCGCACCCTAAGATAAGATACTTTGATCCTATCTAGACACTTTGCAAGTACCAACTACAAGGGCACACGGCCTTTGCCTTCATATGTTTATTGATCACATGAAAACATCACAAAAGAAATGACCATGAAACATACGAAGAACAATTAACTGAATACATACAAATAGTGTGTTGTGTACAGCAGCGATCAAAGTGGCTTAAGTGAGCCGCCCGTGTTCATATTTCATTTATTTCTTGAAGAGATTGGCAATCTCCTTATGGGTGAGGTCCCTGTCTTCGTCAAGAAGCAGGGCGTCTTCATCTAAGTCCCCGAAGTCCAGTCTGACGGCCCAGTCTGAGTCCTGTTTGTTGTCCGCGAACTTCAACCAGTCCGGCTCCCCGACATGGTCAAGTAGCGGACCGGGCGGACAAGTGGCCTGGCGGTGCACGGGAAGGGTCCTTGGCAGGCGCTTCCCCTCCCTGAGCAGCCTCCTCGCAATGGGGAGGGCCGGCTCGTGGGGGCAGCGCTCCTCAAGGGCCGTTTCCTCCTGCAACACCAGGTGCTCGTAGGAGATCAGGAGGTTTGAGATAAGGTCAGCACTTCTGAAACGAGTCATTGCCTCGCCAGCGTCCTGGGTGGCCTGCTCGCCAGCGTCGGGAAGTGATACTGCCCCTGCTCGCGCAGACGAACGTGCACCTGGTAGCTGCGTCTGGGCCACGGGGGGAAGGGCGGCGTCCACCTCTATCAGCTGTTCCTGGCGTGGTGGTGGGTCCTCTCCTTCCTTCCTGGTCTTCCTCCGTTTCCTCCTCCGTTTGGTCCTGGTCCTGGGGGGCGACTGCTCTTCAGGCGGCGGTGGCGGTACTGGCGTCCGCGGCAGGGATGGGGCCTAGCGGCCTCCTGTCGCGGCTGTCTCGCCTCAGCGGCCGGCTCAACCTGCGAAGGCGCTGTTGCTGTGTTTCGTGGGCGGGGAGGAGGTCTGGGGGCCTCCTGCCGTGGTGGTCCCGCGGACACCAGGGCTGCCACCGCCGCCTGAGGAGCAGTCGCCCCCCCAGGACCAAGACCAAACGGAGAATGACCAGGAAGGAAGGAGAGAACCCCGACGCCAGCTCCCAGGGCGCGCCTGTCTGCGGCGCAGGGGCAGTCATATAACAGCGGCGGGCCTCCCACAGCCTTGTTACACACGCTGCCAAGTGGGTCGTTTAAGAGTGTTTCCCTTGCCATGGATGCCGCCCCTCTGTCGCTGCAGACAGCCTCCTTCACCCGGACATTTATACCTCCTCCTGTCCGCCGCCTACTTATCGCCTCCACCGCTTCTGTAGCCTTGTCTTTAGGTCGTTGGTCCCCGTGGCCGACTTGGCTCCAGGTCCTCTATTGTTTGTCTTTCGGTTTCGGACGGACATTATTATCCCCAGAGGCGCGTATCGTAGGCGTGTGTTTGTCTGTGTGTGTGTGTGTGTGTGTGTGTGTGTTGTGTGGGTGGATGTGTGTGTGTGTGTGGGTGGGTGTCTGTCTGTCTGTCTGTGTGTGTGTGTGTGGTGTGTGTGTGTGTGTGTTGTGTGTGTGTGTGTGTGTGTGAGAGAGAGAGTAGGGTGGTGTTTGTTGGTGGAAGCATTAGGGCCACTCACCTCCCATGGTTATTTGCCTTCCTTTTAAGATGGGATTAAGACTACTGCAAGTTTCCGCATTCCTCACACTTCTGGTAGACGCCTTGAGTGCTCAGAGACTCCCGCTGTGCTCTGTGATCTGAGGACGCAGTGTTGTGTGGACGACTTTCCTTGATGAATAAATACTTAATGAAATACTAAACAGATATGTAAATTACAGAAGTACCTCCCGTAGCGCCACTACATACCGCACAGAGAGAGAGAGAGAGAGAGAGAGAGAGAGAGAGAGAGAGAGAGAGAGAGAGAGAGAGAGAGAGAGAGAGAGAGAGAGAGAGAGAGAGAGAGAGAAAGAAAAAAAAGAGATAGAGAGTGAAAGAGAAAAAAAAATCCGAGATCACTGCACGTTCCTGAGGCATCCTGATAAATACTCCTCTCTTGGAAGTGTTTATACAAGTCCCGTACAAGTATGTGAGGGAGAGTAGATAAGGAAGGCTGCCAGATTTTCGGAACTAACGAGGTTTTCGCTTTAATCGGCAGCTCGTCTCTCGGCGCTCCAGTAAGATGTTTAAGGCACCTCCCGCACTGAACCTTCAACTGTATATAGGGATTGGGTTTAATTAATAGATTTAGACTAGGAAATAGGTTGATTGCTTATTAGATATTAGGTTAGGTAATAAGTTAATAGATACTAGGTTAATGTATAATAGGTTACTTAATATTGTAATAGGTTAATAGATAATAGGTTAGGTAATAGGTTAATAGATAATAGGTTAGGTAATAGGTTAATAGATAATAGGTTAGGTAATAGGTAATAGGTTAATAGATAATAGGTAATAGGTTAATAGATAATAGGTTAGGTAATAGCCACGAATAGGTTAATAAATAATAGGCTAGGTAATAAGTTAATAGGTTAATAAATAATAGGTTAGGTAATAAGTTAATAGGTTAATAGATAATAGGTTAGGGATAGTGGATCAGGTTTGCGGTTGGTTACTATTGTGATGTCAGAGCGGCGTAACACTTTGACCACGCTCTGTGCCACTCCTCCCGCGCCACCTTCGTTACTTACACAGGCACCAACCCCTCTGTCCCTCCCCATGCTCCCCTCACACCCCCTTGGCGCCACCCCGATTCCTAACCTATAAACCCCTCGCCTCATACACGCCAAGGACCTCCACTCTTGAACCTCACTCATGCACCCCTTTGCACTCTATAGTTGGCATCCCTTAATCTCCTTCATCTCCTGTCTCTTGAACTCTATGTTACTACCGTCATTGCCCTCTGCGTACGGATTGTTCTCTCTCTCTCTCTCTCTCTCTCTCTCTCTCTCTCTCTCTCTCTCTCTCTCTCTCTCTCTCTCTCTCTCTCTCTCTCTCTCTCTCTCTCTCTCTCTCTCTCTCTCTCTCTCTCTCTCTCTCTCTCTCTCTCTCTCTCTCTCTCTAATATATATATATACCACGCTTCAAGACTGACACAGGGGCCCGATCACTAAAGGTTTTGGGCCCAACACTGTGGAATGCTCTGCCCAACCACATAAAACTTGCAGTAACTTTATCTAAATTCAAGACTGGCCTTATTCATCATTGTAATTTATGACCACAGAGCCACAGAATAAACCCCTTACTTTACTGATAAATTTAAGTACTTTCTATTAGCTTTGTATATATTGTATATATTTGTTTTATTTTAATATGTATGTAATAACCACTACCCTGTGGAAATAAAAATTGAATTGAAATTGAATTGAATTGACTCTCACTCAAATCTCGGGAGAAATCGCACCGTGTTATTGACGTCAACGTGTCGGAAAAAAATCATGTAGATGAGAGAGAGAGAGAGAGAGAGAGAGAGAGAGAGAGAGAGAGAGAGAGAGAGAGAGAGAGAGAGAGAGAGAGAGAGAGAGAGAGAGAGAGAGAGAGAGAGTAAGCAGAAGTCTTTTGAGAGGGAGAGCAAGGACCTATAACACGGTGGTTAAAAGAAGAGGTCATGCACATGGTGGTACGGAATGTCTGGTGTTTAAATATCACCAAACTCCACTGATTGAATTGAGGGATGAATATAATTAACATGGCAGAAGACGTCGCGTTGCTCATATATAGTGTGGTAAATACGTGCCTCCACCACATTGGGTCTTGAAGTAGTGTTAGTTAGACCAAAAAAAAGGAGAATGAGGCGAACATTAACCCCTTACTTATAGCTATAATAACACCAAGATGTATAACAGTGAGAGACAAACAAAATGATAGTGAGAAAATGAATGGAAAAAAACATGAGTAGGAATAATTGTAATAAAGATATGTGGGAGAATCTTGATTTCCTAAAAAAAAGGCTTTGAAATATAATCTTCCGCCTAAGTAAAGACAAAAATTATAATTAAATTAATATATAACTTGAACCTCATATTCAGTTCCGGGAGGAGAGGTGAGAGGTGGGATGGAAGAGGAGGAGGAGGTGGTGGTGATGGTGGTGGTAGTCGAGGTGGTGATGGTGGTGGTGGTCGAAGTGGTAATGGTGGTGGTAGTGGTGGACGAGGTGGTGATGGTGGTGGTGGTGGTGGTCGAGGTGGTGATGGTGGTCGAAGTGGTGGTGATGGTGGTGGTGGTGGTGGTCGAGGTGGTGATGGTGGTGGTGGTGGTGGTGGTCGAGGTGGTGATGGTGGTGGTCGAGGTAGTGATGGTGGTGGTCGAGGTAGTGATGGTGGTGGTGGTCGAGGTGGTGATGGTGGTGGTGGTGATCGAGGTAGTGGTGGTGGTGGTTGTGGTGGTGGTGGTGGTGGTCGAAGTAGTGATGGTGGTGGTGGAGGTGGTGATGGTGATGGGCGAGGTAGTGATGGTGGTGGTCGAGGTGGTGATGGTGGTGGTCGAGGTGGTGATGGTGGTGGTCGAGGTGGTGATGGTGGTGGTCGAGGTGGTGATGGTGGTGGTCGAAGTGGTGATGGTGGTGGTGGTGGTCGAGGGGGTAGTGGTGATGATGGTGGTGATGGTGATGATGGTGGTCGAGGTGGTGATGATGGTGGTGGTGGTGGTGGTCGAGGTGGTGGTCGAGGTGGTGGTGGTGGTGGTGGTGATGATGGTGGTGATGGTGGTGGTCGAAGTAGTGATGGTGGTGGTGGTGGTGGTGATGATGGTGGTGATGGTGGTGGTCGAAGTAGTGATGGTGGTGGAGTTAATGCTGTATAAACAATCTGGTGCCAAATGTTCTCTTTTTATCACCTGTTGATCCTGTTCTCTTTTTTTTATCCCCTGTCCTGATGACCTGCCTGTTAGGGCGTGGACTTCGGTGTTTTCCTAATATCCATCATCCACCTGTTTCTTACCCCATCGTATTTGTCACCCTTCGTCCTTCCATCCGTCCAAACATGTTTTTACTATTATATTTTGTGTGTATGAGTATGTGGGTGTGAGCAATAAGGTGTCACGTCCTTGAGTTATGGCATGGGAGTGTTTGTATTTGTACGTCTTGCATATATTGAATTATCGAGTGTAGAAGGAACAGTAGTAGTAGTAGTAGTAGTAGTAGTAGTAGTAGTAGTAGTAGTAGTAGTAGTAGTAGTAGTAGTAGTAGTAGTAGTAGTAGTAGTTGTTGTTGTGCGAGTAGTTAGTAGTTTTATACAGCTACTACTACTACTACTACATACTACTACTACTACTACTACTACTACTACTACTACTACTACTACTACTACTACTACTACTACTACTACTACCACTACTACTACTCTACTACTACTACTACTACTACTACTACTACTACTACTACTACTACTACTACTACTACTACTACTACTACCTACTACTACTACTACTACTACTACTACTACTACTACTACTACTACTACTACTACTACTACTACTACTACTACACTACTACCACTACTACTACTACTACTACCACTACTACTACTACTACTACTACTACTACTACTACTACTACTACTACTACTACTACCACCACTACTACTGCTACTACTGGAGGAGGAATAGAAGGACACATTCTCTCCCTATTTATTTATTTCACCTGTTTATCAGACAAACAACCGCAGACTCAGAAAAGGAAGTTTTAGCATCCTTCTCTCCGCTCTCCTTACCAAACATATTCCAGGATCTTTCTATTTACTTACTTCATAGTCATTATATTTACTTCTAC
>JACEEZ010018939.1:40000-45000 GCA_016584305.1 Chionoecetes opilio
CACATGCTTCATAGGTCTGCATCCCTCTTCCCTTCCCCTTCCTCTTCCTCTTTCTCTCCCCTTCCCTCTCCCCTTCCCCTCCCCTCCGTCTCCCCCTCCCTTTCCCTCTCTCTCGCCTTCCTTCTCCCCTCATCTTAATCCTTCTTGACAGCCTTCGGGCCTTCGGGGAGCAAATACATATATTCTACATGTCAAACAAATACTCTCTCAGTCACAACTTTTCCTGCTGGGGGGATAAGTCTGGCGCCGGCGGGGACTCTGGGGGGTTCCTAGGGGCGCCTTAAGGGAGCCAGGGTACACACACACGTACGTACACACAACACCTGCCGCGGCGGAATACAGATGGGAGGAAATGGTCGACCCTCCAGAAGGTCATATTCACCTGTCGTTTGATTCATAAGAGGTCATTATTTACCTATGATTCTTTACTATATACTATGTTTACTATATATATTATGTTTTTATGCTATGTTTATTTAGTAACTCATTAGAGATAAAAGAAGAAGAGAAAGTATAGAGGAAATAAAGAAGAAGAAGAAAAAAAGAAGAAGAAGAAAAAGAAGAGGAAGAAAAAGAAGAAGAAGAAGAAGGAATAAAAGAAGAAGAAGAAGAGGAAGAAAAAGAAGAAGAAGAAGAAGGAATAAAAGAAGAAGAAGAAGAAGAGGAAGAAAAAGAAGAAGAAGAAGAAGGAATAAAAGAAGAAGAAGAAGAAGACAAAGAAAAATGTAATGGTGTAGAGGAGGAAGAGCAAGAGAAGGAGGAGGAATAATAATAATAATAATAATAATAATAATAATAATAATAATAATAATAATAATAATAATAATAATAATAATAATAATAATAATAAGAAGAAGAAGAAGAAGAACCTACCTGTCTTTGTGATGAGAGGAGTACACCTGTCATGCCTCCAAACAGGTGACAGGGCATCAGACAGTCTCCTTGATTATCACATTAAGATGCTAAACACCTGTCGTGCGTATACCTGGCCATTAGTATTGAGTGAAGGGAAAGTCTGTGTCTCGTCTGCACGTCACCTCACAAAGCAGGTAGCACGGAACCCAGTCAGTCTCATGAAGAACTACAACATTTTATTACCACCTGGTGCAGTAGTCTACGATAAGAACTACAACATTTTATTACCACCTGGTGCAGTAGTCTACTATAAGAACTACAACATTTTATTACCACCTGGTGCAGTAGTCTACTATAAGAACTACAACATTTTATTACCACCTGGTGCAGTAGTCTACTATAAGAACTACAACATTTTATTACCACCTGGTGCAGTAGTCTACTATAAGAACTACAACATTTTATTACCACCTGGTGCAGTAGTCTACTATAAGAACTACAACATTTTATTACCACCTGGTGCAGTAGTCTACTATAAGAACTACAACATTTTATTACCACTTGGTGCAGTAGTCTACTATAAGAACTACAACATTTTATTACCACCTGGTGCAGTAGTCTACTATAAGAACTACAACATTTTATTACCACCTGGTGCAGTAGTCTACTATAAGAACTACAACATTTTATTACCACTTGGTGCAGTAGTCTACTATAAGAACTCTTAACTCCTTCCCTCCATCTTACTCTTCGCTAAGGACAGAAACTTATTTGTGACGTTCCTTAAACCCCTTCACGCCCAGATCTTTCCTTTGCTATATATAATCGTCTGATGTTTGCCATAAGATTACAACAAGTAACTCTAATATACCAGATAAGCTAGTGGACATGCATACTAAACAGGTTATATCTATAAAAATATTCCTTATATTCATTAAAATCGTCTAGTGGTAGCCAAAATACAATGGAAATTACGTTCTGGACCTCAAGGGATTAAAGTATTTTATCCCTGCCTGCTTTTTGTTGTCTTTTTGTATACTTTTGGCCAGTCCCTTATAATGTAAATATAAAAATCCATTATTTGATTAACAGCTGCTTTAATCAACATACAATACATATAATAAAAAAATATACCTATATAAAAAATAATAACCTAATTACTATATAAAAGATCCATTATTTGATGGACACCTTCATTAACATAACCTACATCTTACGTGAAAAATGAAAAAATATCATTAAAACTGTACAAATGATTCACTCCGCTAACTGACCTGATTCCTGCAGACCCTTCCCACCTCCCTCATCTTTTTATCTTCAAAGTGTGGATATTATTATGGTGAGTGCCTGTGATCTGCAGCCAGGCCAGGGGGGGTCACGGGGGCGCAGGGGAGGGTCAAGGGGGCGCCACACTCAATAGTAAAATAAAGCAGAGCACCGGATTAATCATGAGTCTATTTTTGTGACTTAAATATGCTGGGGAAAGGGAAGGGGGGGAGAGAGAGAGAGAGAGAGAGAGAGAGAGAAGAGAGAGAGAGAGAGAGAGAGAGAGGAGAGAGAGAGAGAGAGAGAGAGGAGAGAGAGAGAGAGAGAGAGAGAGAGAGAGGGGTATTACTGGCTAAACAGGTGTATGTCTGTGTAATACGTTCAGTAGTTGTATAAGTGTTACGTGTTATTTGTATGTATGTTATTTGTACACGTGTTTGTGTATGTGTTATGTGTATATTTTTTAGCCAAGCTGTCACCTGCCATACCTACACCAGACACACAGGTGCAAGTAAAACAGTGACTCACTCACCTTTGGGTTCCACTGTTACCTTTATTTTTAACATAGCTTTACCATTTGACATATGGAGAAATAACACTGGTATTATTTTGTATTACACGTATTTTATGACTAAATGTTAAGGGAGGTGGGGAGGGGAGGGCTGGGGCTGGGAGGCGCGTGGTTCATATCTATACACTGTAAACACAGAATTGCCGAAATCTTGTCACCATGACAAGATCGGCCTTCGTCATTATAGTCTGACAAGAAAACTCGTCACACTCACAAGATCTCTTCCTCATTTTATTCTGCACATGACAAGTTCTAATCTTGTCATGAAATCTTGTCATGAAATTCAACGTACTCGTAAAATATTTTTGCATGTAATTCAATCATTTACTTTGTGCAAACCTGATTGAAATATTTTCAGTTAATAAATTTTCTTTTTAATCAAATAGTCCATCTCTCTATCCATCAATCTATCTAACTATATATATCCATCTATCTGTCAATCTTAATCTATATGCTCACACAGCATCACCTGTGGTGTGGTGCGGTGGTGTGGTGTGGTGTGGTGTGCTCACCGCATGCTCCCTCCCTCATGCGCACACACACACACACACACAGTGTGTACAAACACATACACATAAATATAATATATTAATTACGATATTATATATCTTTATATATAACCATAGAGGACTATACTAGTCCTAGTAGATATAACATATATTATATATAATATACCTGTCGTAAGAAGGTTGGTTATAACTTGGATTGGAAGGAGGTTTTTATATATAAAAATAAAGTTTGTAAATAATACATTTTATGCTTATTGATATTCATGTTATTATTATTTTTTTATTTACTTCTATTATTTACTTCTTTTATTTTATTTTACTTCTTTTTATTAACCCTTTCTTTTTATTAACCCTTTACGATTAACACCCTTTATTATTTATTTATTATTTTTATATCTTTAGTACCTGAGGGCTAGGGTCTGGTCTCAGTGCCTGGGTGGTGGGCGTGATGGGCAATGAACCCTTGGGTTGGCTAGATGCTGGGGTGCGGTTGGATGGTGGTGGGGGTCTGGGTGACGGGCGGGCTGGGGGCTAGGGTCTGGGTCCGATGCGAGAAGGCAGATACGCACTGAGTGAACTCAGATACGCCCCTTCGAAACGGATCCATCATGTGGACCCCTAACCTTGACCTTTCCATCACTTTGACCCTACCTGTCATCACGTCGACCTGAGCAACCTATCCTGACCACGACCCTTGAACCACCCATATGACGTCGACCGCTCTTTAAACCTCTCCCATCAGATACAACCCGATCCATTACTATTTACATTTATCATTACAACCCGTTATTATTATTTTTTATGTTTTTTTTTTTTTTTTTTTTTTTTTTTATCTCACCCACGTCTCGTCCATCAGTTACCTTCTCTTGGCCAGAGGGAGGGAGTTCGATGGGCGGTCAGAGGGTGGGAGGGGGGATTAGGATGGGGTGTCTCTCATCCATCAGTTACCTTCCCCTGGCCAGAGGGAGGGAGGGAGGTGGACGGGAGGGGGAGGGGATGGGGGATGTCTATCAGTTACCTTCCCCTGGCCAGGGGGAGGGAGGTAGATTGACGGGGGGATGGGGAGGGGGTTGGGGGGATCCTCTCACCCACGTCTTGCCTATCAGTTACCTACCCTTGGCCAGAGGGAGGGAGGTCGACAGACTGTCAGAGGGTTTGAGGGGGGACGGGTTCCAAGCTCGGTAAAGATATCCGTAAAGGACTTGTGGGGGAATCGAACCCATCACCTTTTTGTTGACGTATTGAAACACCAACACTTTACCACTGAGCTATGGAGTATCCAGCTAAAAATAATCGAGAAGATATATTTGAATACCTCACCCGCACTCCTACTGTGACTTTTACCTTTAGTGTCATTTTGCAAGGCAAAAACCTGGGAAAACACCTTTATTGCCACCCTTAAGTATGCTATACAGGCTGTACAGCTCCAAGGTGATAGGTGAGAGGCGATGGCAGGGTAGTGATGGTATTAAGCTACTAACTTCAACCTGTGGACACACGGGTTCCTGGCTTCCTCTTCTTCTTCAAACTGACATCAGTGATCCAAGCTGCCTGCCGCCGCCGCCTGGAGGGCAGGGCAGCTCCAAGGCTCAAGGCAGAGTGCTGGTTAACTTCAACCTGATGACAGACACACACACAGACAGACAGTCTGAGAAAGGAAAGAGATTAAAGGATATGTATATACATAACATGCTCACATAATGCTTATGAGGGGAATAAAATAACGAATACATAATGTCATGCTAACACGTGTGAGGGTTGGTTGGTGGTCGGCGGGTCGCACCTATAGGCCACCCGAG